>CAKAKR010061021.1:0-36825 GCA_916700685.1 Adelosebastes latens | reverse complement strand
GTCTAGTTTTCTCTCAGAAGACTTGAATTACAATATGCTGAAAGGTTATTATGGAATTTTTGCCCAATGATGCCAAAAACATTCTGCCTACCATCGCTTTAAAAGGTGCTATTGACAACATTCAACCACTAGATGTTGCACTCTCCCTGCCCCGTACCATTGCATTCACTTCACAACAAGTGGTTGCCAGTTCATTGTACAACCTGCGTATTTTATGGTCGAGTGGAGTGAGACTCAGACAGCTGTTCGGTTGGCGGAGCATTATAAAACAAACTTCATACAAACTCGACAGAAACAAAATAAAACTCACCAAAACTGTCTTATTAAGTCTTTCCAACAATCGCCAACTCTGGTTTGGTCGAACAAACCCTTATTTCACTTATTTTTCAGTCGGCCATACACTTCTAAATCCCCTCTGATGCGCATCTTCGTTGACAACACATTAGTTAAGGTTATAAGGATGTTGGTAGTTGTTGGTTTTGTTCAAATATGCGGAATTGTACTTTTATGGGTTATTGTTTTCCAACTAAGATATGGCAGCTAATATGTGCTAACGTCAGTTTTCACTTGTTGCAGCGGTAAATATTCACGTATTCTTCAGCCTGATGGAGACACCAGCATCAGATTCAGCCTTTTATCCATTTTTTCCCCACTAACTGGCAACTTGATCGCTGACGACCCAGAGATACCACGTGATACCAACGTCGTTGGCTCACTAGTCTTGTTAGAAGTGGGAACCGAACGTCTGATATCTTCCACAGAGATAAACAAAACATTCATTTTGGACCCGTCAATTTTTTAAATGATTAATTCACAAACTTTTATTTGGCATCGTTCTAAAAGCTCTGTGGATGTGATTTTCTTTTTTTTAATATTGGTTTTAATGCCATTAAAAGGATGCCATACACACAAGCACGCACAAAATGTCAAAGGATGGATGCCCTCTCACATCGCTAAGAATGAGTCACTGTAAAGAGCAACGTTTTCTCACTTACAAACATACAGTGTGTCTGTAAGCTCCCACGCTCTGACCTCTGGGCAGTATCACGCCGGTCTGAAGATTTTGTTCACGTCAAGTCTGTTGTGTGTCAGTTTCTTCAAAGTTGCTAAGTAAATATTACTGCCAAACAAGTTTTCTACACCCCCCACCCCCAGATTTTTCATATAACCATTATTGTGATATACTGTATATGTACATTGGTGTGTAAGACCAAATAAGATTATTTTTTGAAATATGTATAATTTTTCTTATCCTGGTGGTTTTTCCAATTATTTCAAGTTTTTTAGTTTGTTGCAGTGTGAATGACATTAAGCCTGGTTCTGTCATCTGATGGCAACATGCAGCTGCCTTTAATACATTTATGTGTAGATAGATGTAAATAGTGAAAGATGGATATGGAGTATATTCCAGGTGTGTGTATACTTTTATTAAACAAACCATGTTGTAGTACTACGGGCGTGAAAATTATATTTTTTAATGTAAATGTGGCTTTCTTTTCACATAAAGCTTCATCATATTGTACCCACAGTACAGAGCTTTTTTCTAGTCAAGATAAAGTTCTGTTCATGATTACTACATTTAGACCAGTGTGGGGGGTTTAGTGCAAGGGGCTAAATGTATTTATTGGTTTGTTTTATCTGCGTCAGAAAGGGTTAAAAGAAAAAAAGAAATCTGCTCTTTTGCAGTAGTGTCCTCAGGGTGTTAACAGAAAAATGATCAGACAGACGTAATGTTGTGAACAGAGGCCAGCAATAAGTTCACAGCAGCCTAAATGACATTAATGTGTGATATTGGCCCGCGCTAGTATGAACGTTACTTTAGTCCGATAGTCTGCGGGCGAGAATATGGACGCTGTTTGTCGCTCCAAACATAAACAAGTGTCAAAGACGACATATGATACGGCTCAACATTTCATATTAACACAGTATTTCAAATTTATTTTCAATGATGCTGAAAGGGTGACATACAGAACATACATACAGATCTTTTTTTTTTTAAACAAAATATCAAACAAGTTAGGAGAATAAAGAAAATATGAGATTATCTATTAAAATATTAGGCCTATTACAGAGCAGATGTGAACTTGCTCTCCTCCATATTTATCCTCCTACATCTTCATCCTCCATCACCCATCACTCCTCCCCCCCACCTCTCCTTCCTGCCTCAGCACAAGCGTCCGATATCATTCTTGGTACAGCCCTGGTTACAGCACTTCCCCGCCACACCCAGAGAAAAGTTCCTCTTCTTCTTGCTCGGTATGGGCCAATCAGCTGCAGCTCGGTTCCCGTCTCGCTCGCCTAAAACTGCGGACGGCTGAAGAGCCAAGTTACTCAGCGGCGGCTGCTGCTGCTGCTGCCGGTCTCCTCTGGTCCCGTAAAGAGCCAGGAGGTCTGCAAGGGAGTAAGAGGAGGAGCCGATACGGAGTGGAGAAGGGTTATCTGCTGTGAGCTCTGCGCCAGGTTGCCAGGTGTGATGGTTTTCCTCCACTGTAACGTCACTGAGGGAACTCCACTGGAAGGGATCTGGAGGATTGATCAATAATAGCAGGAGTTGACTATAAAGCTTACAGTATATTATTTGTCAAATGCACCTTTAGTCATAGTAAAAAAACTAATTCACAGATCAGAATATGTGACTAACAACACTGGAATGATGGTTATTAGTCACAAAAAATGCTAACAATGAAGAATGAGCTGACCATGGTGCTGAAATATGAGGCTCCGTCAATCAGCTGTCCAACTGAAATATGGGGGCAACTGTTGCCTGATTATAGCTCTGTGGCAGTCTAACATTTTGATGTGTAATAACCCACCATCTACAGTAACATGTGCTCGCTAGAAATCAAAGTAGGAACGAAGAAAACAACAGTTCCTCGCCTGTGGACCCTTTCTTCCTCCCTTTAATCATCCTTAGCCTTAATGAGAAATCAGTTTCTTACAATATACCTTGGCTACACCAGAATACTGTATAATTAAAAGACGTTTAACAAGTAGAGTCTAAATGTTTTGATGTCTGTATACTAATTTCTGTACTGCTATTTTTAGACATTCTCCACTTATTGTGCACAAATTAAGCACTTAATGAAACAGCAGTAAAGGTTAACTCACATATGTCCCCCTCTGTGGACCGTTTCCACCGGGAGCCGCCGCAGGTGAAAATGACCGCTCTGATGAACTCTCTCCCGCACAGTTTCACCCCGTAGTCCCTCGGCAGGATCAGTCTGCGCATCACGTCAGCCTTCACACACTTGCATATGCCACCGACGCACACCACAGCCACGGCAAGAGTCAATCTCCAGAGCATTTTCACTTTGAGAACAAGTTGGCTGTTTTTTGCGCTGCAGAGAGGAGGGTCAAGCTGAGCTCCACCTCAGATCTGATCAGTGTTTCAAATCCTGTTAGTTTCCTTGTTGTTTTTTTTATTGTTAGGAGAGTTACGTTGCAGTCAAATGCTGAAGTTGTAAAAGATGCTCCTATTGTGTCGGTCTTGTGATGCAGAGCAAGCTTCGGTTTCCTCTTTTTGTTCTCTCTATAAACCTAGTCACTGGTTCACTCATCAACCTATGCGTTCAACCCCTCTCCCTCCCTCCCTCTCACACACACACACACACACACACACGTCATTTAGATTGATGACAATGACGTACTTTGGAGTTGTTTCTTTATTGTAATAATATTCTGGGAATATTTTGATGCAAGGTGTGAGTGCGCACATTACTCATACGCTAGTCGCAGTGACGATTTTGAGACAAACAATACGAAGGCATGTGTGACGTCTTGTACATTATATTGGGAAGAAATTAAGATTGTAAGTGCTTCAGGCTTTTATTAACACGTATGTGATGTTATTGTAAAAAAAGATTTGGTGTTTAGAGAAGTTGTTGGCTGTGGAGCTTTGCATCAAACTAGCACCGTGTCACAAAACATGATTGTAGAAGAGAAAGTCTTGGCAATATTTCTTTTTATTGGATTTTCAAATATAGTTTCAATGATGTCAAACAAGTTAAAATTAAACACAATGTATAAATATCAGCACCTTGTTATATTATACATCCACTGAATACATAAAATAAAGCTCTTTAGCGCTCAAATTCGTCGACCTTGGCAAATTAACTCTTTCGGTAACCAATGACCAAAAGTTTTAGTGATCCAGTTTGGATTTATAACAATCTTTTGCTGTCAGGACAGATGTCTGCAGTGTTGATTTTTGATATTAACATTTTGATCACTCTGTAGCTGATTTGATCATTGCTTTGACTGCGAGTGTACCATTTACCTGCCTGGCAGGAAACATCAGCTGTCTAATGTAAAACCCAAAAGTTATGCATTTAGCACATGAAAACACAGAGCTTGTCAGCCAAAGTAGGGTTAAAAAAACATGTGAATATTGCATTTCTCCATGTCAGGTAGCAAGAAAATATACACCAAGAGATTTTCATGTTGTTTTGTGTCTGCCTGATGTGCAAGTAGGCAACTGTTTACTAAAACATCAGCCATATGGCCTTGATAACCTGCAAGGGGTTATGTTCCTGTCAGTGGGTTTAGGAGTCTTTCTGCCCTCCAGTGGTCAAAAATCACTTAATGCAGCTTTAACATAAACACAACCTGTTGAGACGTACGCCGTGTCCCAATTCAAGTACTACATACTGAGGCTAAGCTGCTTTTCAGTACGTGACTGGAAAAGTGACAAAAGAAAGTAAAACCAGACAGCATGCATACTAAGTGTTGAGTGCGCTGTTGATGCACACTATTCTCCCACAATGCAGTGCGCAAAGGAAATAGACCTGCGGGAGCTGATTAAAATAAATTGTGGGTGGTGGTGAAACAGCTCAAATATGGAAAACTAAAGTAATCTTTTAAGTCTTTTAATATTAATACTAAACGGTTTAATGGGCAGTAGCTTTCACACATATTGTATCATTCCCTGTTAGTATAATATGGGAAAGTATGTTGATATTTTTTGTATATTAACTGTTAAAATTAGTCATGTAGTCTGGATTTGGGACACAGCTGTAGTCTCAGTGTACAATAATGTCTGAGTGTAATATGTTACAATGGTTGAATTAATGCAAATATTCATGTTACAGATTTATTCCATGATATACTCCAGTACTGACAGTGTAACTTACCATAAAACTGCAATTAAGCCAAGGCTTTTATTTTTTCGGCGTATATATATGGGAAGGCCTTTAATTTCTTTCGCACAACAATCTTGCTCAGCAAAGATGGTAAATAAATACTATCAAATTGTTTATTTAAACCAGTATGAATATTACCTGCATAAAAATTAGGCCAACAAATAACCTATTAATTACAAGTCATTCATTTCATCTTGCTCCGCAGCAGTTAAAGCTAGAGTTGGTAATGTTGAGAAACTAGCAAGAGTACGCTATTACATGTATATTTTCTATCCAAACCGAAAAACCGAGCCCAGTGTTGCCAACTCTTTTCCAATGAAAGTAGCTAGCAGCACTAGCTTACCGGATTTTTTTTTTCATCAGAGCATTTGATTCAATTTCAACAAATATAACAAAAAAATGTTTTTGGAAAACATTACCAACCCTAGCTTTGACAACGCTCGTTTTACGGCAAGCATACCGACTCAACACCTCTCTTTATCCTCTTAAAACCAACCTGTCTGTCAGCGACGAGCCTATTTGGCATACCGCAAAGGAAAAGGGGGTGAAAACTAAACAGAGAAAGGTGGGGACACTTTTATTTTGTAGCCAGGAAGGTAATGAAAACAAGCATATCCAACAACACGGTGCAGGAAATATTGTTTATGTCAGTTAAAGTGCGTTCTTCGTTTGACGTACGAAGTTAGCAGACAGTGAACAACGATGGACTTCACATGACAATATTCACAATTTGGATTCATTTTTATGAAAAAACCTTTTGATTCTTTTGATCGGTGTATTTTTACGGATTAAAGGAATATAAATTATCGAGGAATTGACACATATTTATGAGCGCTTTTTAAGGTAGGGTGTCACCACTTTTTTTCATATCTCTTGTTTACCATGCTGGTAACTCGGAATGAATTAGACTTTGATGCTCATGGTTTCCATGAAATTAACTGAACAATTGAATTGTGGAGATTCTAACCGATCTAACGATGTGTAGCATGTCCATATTGACAAAAGTTACCTGGCGTCTAATTGAGAACCTGCGTTTATTTGTCAAAAGTGTGGCCACACCTGGCGAGTAAAAGGGACTGGGCGTATAATTGGGGCTCTGCTTTCAATTGAAGTTTTACGGTAAGTATTTTGCTCGGCTTAAGTAAATATGTTTGACTACTGATGCACTTCTAATAACAATAACAACAAAAACATCATTCTTTTTATATTCATTAATATTGAATTTGACTCAAGGTCCATGATATAGAATTAGTGCAAACCATAGACTCAATAATGTCAAAAAGGCAGTTCTTTTTAAGCAAAAGCAGAATGGGTGAATGCATCGACTGGACGGTTATGATTTTGTCTCAAACAACCAACACGTCATTTCTCCAAGAAGGAGGCGAGGCTGCTTCTAGCGCGGCGGGCTTTCTCTATGCTATCGAAAGTTGGAGTCCCGTGAGGCAAGTCCAGACGGTCGTGTTCAGACGTCATAATACTCTCAGCCTCCCCTGAAGGTACAATAGAGAAAAAAATAATACATGTGTATTATATGTGTGGTATTGTGGCAAATGGGTGTCTGTGAAACCAATTATTTTTGTCCTATACATACAGTAGTTGTTTTAAATCATACATCAGCCAGTTCATACAATAATGTGTCAGCTAATTAACGCTAATTATTGGGTTATTACTATTGAGTTTCTGCCTTTCCAGGTGAGCACTGATGGCAGAGAAAAAATGGAAGATGGTTTAATATAATTGTATTATAGCTGCTTTTACATATATATATGTTGATTATACCCCCAGAAAAGATTTGGGCATGTGAGGTATAGACACCTCCAGGCGTGTGGGTGTATTTTGGGGATACACAGATGTTCAAATATTAAACATACTAATGTCTGACTAACCATTTAATTACATTTATATACATAACTGTGATTTGATGTGTGACTTTTGTAATAAAGGCATTTTTGTTTAATAAACTTTTGATAATTGTGGATATGTGTGTAACAGCTCTGGCTGAAAAAGATAACAGACAGGATAAGGCTTGTTTTTCTTCTGGCCAGCATTAAAGCTCTGCTTGTGTGGGGTAATGATGATAATAATAACTGCTTTGACTTACCTCTCATGCGATAAATAAGCGTCCCATAAGCGTTGTCCATCTGGTAGGCAAGTATGAAGCTGAGAGGAATGACGGGAGCAAATAGGGCAGGTTTCTTTCTTTTGAGCGCACTGAAGAAAAGTATAGAGACAAAGAGAGGAACATGTTAGTATTTTCCACTGTAATTATGTGATAAAAAGATAAATAAAAGCACTCAAGAGACACACTTCCTTTTAGGCTACACAATTATATTTTTGGATCTGCGATTTGCATTAAAATACACACAGTAATACAGGAATGTTCTCAATAATTAAATCCTGAGAATATAGAACGATAAAATGTGGAAAATGTGAAGTGAATCAGACTCACGACCACTGATGTACAGCCATTTAAATGGCTGCTACACAGTTAAAAATTGATGTGGCTACTGTGACGAACCCTTGCAAAACATCACACATGGAGCTGCACCAGTAAAGGCTACTAGACTGTGATTACTTTAATACTGAAGCTGTGAAGACTTACAGCTGACATATACAAGCTGATACAGGTTGTTCTCTCACTGTGCATTATTACTGGGTCTTTGTATGTGTGTGTTAGAAACAAGAGATCATCTCTAGGTGAATTAATGTTAAACAAAACCCCTGTGCGCTGACTTCTACTGTGGTGGAAGTACAGATATTTTACTCATGTAAAAATAGCAATAATACAGTATACAAATACTCTGTTACAAGTAAAAGTCCTTCATTCAAAACCTTACTTAAGAAAAAGTACAAAAGTTTTGGCATTAAAATGTATTCATTAAGCAGAATGGTCTACATCAGAATAATGTATATTATATTACTGGATAATAATTATTGATACATTAATGCGGTAAAGGTGGTACTATATTTACTGCTGGGAAGCTTATGAATTTCCCCTAAGGATCAATAAAGTTTTATATTAGCTTATAATAAAACATCATCATTTATTTGTTGATTACATTTTGTATTATTATCTGAAGTTTTCAAACAAATGTTGTGGAGTAAAAAGTACAATATTTCCCACTGAGATGTCGTGGAGTAGAAGTATAAAATAGCATAAAACGGCAATACTCAAGTAAAGTACAAGTACCTCAAAATTGTACTTTAGTACAGTACTTGAGTAAATGTACTTTCCACCAATGGACTTCTATGACCAGCGGTATACAAAACTCACCCCACAGTGAGTCCAAATGTAGCGACTGCGTAGAAAGTCCCAAAGTATTTGAGAAACTCTCTGGACCAGGCAACCTGCATCGCCATCTGTCTCTCTCTCATCTGGTTCTGCATCAGGATCTGACGGTCCATCTGCACACAGGAGAAAGGAGACAGAAGACGTCATAACAGACCTTTAAAACCAAATGTGGACACTATAGTCAACCTGTAACATGAAATATTTAATGAACATAAATAAATTGTTTCAGGAATACAAATAAAACAAAACAAATTGACAAATGAAATTAACAAATAAATAAAATACTAGAGTCTGATGTTTGCTTATCACCGATATATCTGTATCAGCATTTATGTTGGCCAATAAGAAACTCAATACCACAAAGTTATGTTTGACATAATTTAGAAACAGTATCTTCATTCATATAGCTTGTTTACCAGAGAGCACTGACAACTTTATTTTTCAAATGTAAAATGTCCAACTCAGTACATATCTTGGTTACAATTAGCTATATGAGGCAATTGTTTTTGGCTGAGTTGTGTGAGAGCGTTAAGAGAGAGTTAGAGAGAGTTAAACCTGGCCCCCATTTACTTCAATTCAACAAGAATTTACTCTGTTTTCAGATGTTTCTGGATTCTCCATTCACCGTGGAAACATGCGAGAAGAAAAAAAGGTTTTCCTCAAGAATTCAAGAGTAACACACGATGAGTAATTGATATACAAATTATCATTTTAAGGGTGAAGTATTCCTTTAATGGTACGCGCTCTACCTGGTGGGCTACCACACACCCCCAAGAGCCAAATTTAACAGATAACATTTTTGTTTAAGTTATGTGTTCATCTGAAGAATATCTGTCTATATAACCCTGGACATCAGAGCTGCATCGCCTACTCTTTTGATAATTAATTAAGTAATTAAGTTTTCAGCCTCTCAAATATGGAGATTACCTGCTTTTTCTCTGTTTTATATCATATTAAACTGAATAACTTTGGATGTTTTGGAGATTTTTTTTTTTTTACTGTTTTCTGACATTTTATAGACCAAACAATCGATTAATCGAGAAAGTGATCGGCAGATTAATCGATAATGAAAATAATGGTTAGTTGCAGCCCTACTGGATGTTAAAGCAGTGAGACAGACAGGCAGTCAGAGGGACAACAACAGGGTCAAAGCAACGAGGGACGGCCAGTCCGGTCTCAGAAACACTGCGTCCATGCTGATGATGAACCTCAGTCAGATGAATCTATTGTCTGCTGTTTCCTGTTTGACGTTCACACACATGTACATGCTTCCTTCCTACATAACGACTGCTATTGAGCTGACTGAGTGACATTTTAATTTAAAAAGCCTTTATCCCTTAAAAAAAGTGAATGTGTCAAAGATGAGCTTTTCTTTCCACTTAAGGAATGTGACATCAACTCACTGATGATGCAAAGGTATAAAAAAAAAAAGACCACGGTTCCATTCAAAGGAGTCCGTGACGCAAGTGGGTGACGTAAATTACAACATGTCTGAAAAGCAACATTTTGATTTATTTTCTCGTTTGATTTGATTATTATTATTTATATTCCCACTAGACATATGTACATTACTCTGTACACTGCTTTTTGCACTTCTGGCATATAAAAACATTTTTTAAAACAGAATGACTGAGTTGTGCCAATGAGTGAATAAAAAAACACCTGTTAACATTCCACAATAGTTGCAAGCAACTAACTTAACACTGTAAAAAAAAGTGTTCAGGGTATTATACAACAAACTTCTGCTAAACATGCACTTCATACATTTTGCATTCCCACATCAATGGACAGTACTACAGTTGCACACTACCTATACTTGCTGTAAAGCTTTAAGAAAAGAAATAATGTTTGATTTGAGCTGCTGTTGAAATTTGAGCCAGTCTGCATCCCGGCAAGAAACATCCACATGTAGGTAATAAGAGAAGGATGAGCCATTTCAAGCTATAGGCTATAAGGTGCAGGAGCCTCTAATTGAACAAGTCAGTGTTAATTTAATGTTTGATGAGGGAGTCGGCTTCTTATTGACCAACTCCCAGCACTAAATGTGTTTAACTTGTCAAGCAGGATAAATACTGGCAAGATCGGTCAACCCTCGGGGCCTGACAGTAGGCATGAGATAATTGTCTCCAGTCACTTTCACTAATGGAAGTTATACGAAGTCATATTTCAACAATAAAAAAGTGCTTAAGAATGGTTTAACATATTCTATATAATGACAAAGCTTTGCCCACTTCGCAACATTCAGAAGTCCAGTGTAGATTTGATATGTTTGTATCCAGCTCTACTTTGTTGGGCAACTCTAATAACAGAAACTGTAATAGCACCAATCAAATACCTTTGTTGCTTAATACATGACCAAAATGTATTTTCCTGTTGTGACCGTGTTGAAGTGGGGTGACTAATAAAATTCAGTAGTAGAGGAGAAAGAAGGGCGTAAAATTAAGACTAAAATTACTGCCTCGCGGTTTGTTTGCCTCCGCCAACCAGTCAAGTTTACAGTTTACATCCATGTCTGTCCATAATGTCATCACTTCATAAAAACAGCTCAGAAGGGTTAAGCTGTAATCAGCGGGGCTGAGACGTCACTGGCAGGTAAAAAATACTATAAAAGGCGCTAATGAAGTGCAATGAACTCTGAAATTTGATCTGATATGTTTTTTAAGCATGCTGTTTAATCAACATTTGTGACCATCAAAAGGCTCATTTTAGTCAAACGCCACTCAAAAAGCACTAAACATACAGTATATCTACATATCATGATATTGGTGCATATGTGTTTTTTATGAAACTGGTTATTGAGCAGAGCTGAACACAACTGCGTCCTTGTTGTGCAAGACAAACATCTCAACTTCCTGTGAATCTGCTTGGAAGAGGTAAATAGAGACGGCATGTGCTGTATGTACTTTTGTGCTAAATAAATAAATGGGATGTAGGGGGAAGCACCTAGCATCAGTTCGCAAGCCAGCTTTTGGAAGTTTTACCAAATGTCCACGGATGCCAGATATTTGCACGAGGGGATCCTCCCCACACCAAGCGTTGTGTACCTGAGCTGTCAAGCGGGGGCGAAAGCGCACCGCAGCAGGAAAGGAAAGAGGTGTGCTTATCTTGTTTTCTTAATCGTTGGAAGCCTAAATCGTGACTGAAATTGAAAATGCGATTAACTGCACAGTCCTAGTTGGTTGGACAAAACAATTTGTAGATGTCACCGTAGGCTCTGGGAGTTTTTTTCACTCCCTTCTGACATTTTATAGACCAAACAGGCATCATGCAATCATAAGCTGGGGGAGCACTGGTATGAACTTCCATGTACACTTGAGAAGTTTATATGTAGGCTACATATTAATACATTTTCTCATCGTGAAACTTGGAAATAACTCTGTAAATAATTACTGTAATCACCAAGCTGGTGACAAAAGGCTACCTCTCCAGAAAAAAAACATTTTAATGTCATACTCAGAGACTCTGGGTGGAGTAATGTTTCTAAAGTAGTGGGAATTCACAGGAACGGCTTCTGCAATCAACAGTGCATGTGCCCTAATCATGGGGTCCGCTTAGCTAAATTAGTGAACAATAGTGAACTCAAGGATGCCTCATTAAAGTGAGGCAAAGTCCAAATAGAAACCAAATGCAGCAGGTGTCGTTTAATGAGTCGAGAATTTCATTATGTTTCGATTAGAGCCCCTTTTCCAAGGACAGCAGGGGGAAATTACCCATTGTTATGTTATATTCCTCAAGAGCGAGAAATGTGTAATGAAGGCTTTCTGGTGACTCAGTTAAAGAGAGACGTGACCTCTCGTGAAGTCATCCGTTCTCTCATCTAGGTCGCAAAACAGGAAATAGGCCAGAGATACTGGATGTTCGCTTCTAATGCGCTACCTGGAAACTACCTACTTCTTGTCAGTGATGATCATTTTATCCCTTTAGTGACCTGCATCTAAGTTTATTTTAAAGAGGGAGTAGAATATTCCAATGGACATAAAAAGTCGTTAAAAAGACATGGAAATTGTCTTAGTGGAGGCGTAATCCGAGTATAATCGGTATAATGTGTTAAAACAAAAGCAAACAGCTGATTATTAGTAGCTTGCCTCTTTGCTGAATGGCACCCCTCTCATTGGCTCATGAAACGTCTGCTCAAATGAAGCATTCAAGTGCAATATACAGATTGCAAGACTGCTCTTATTAAGACTGCAACTAACAATTATTATTTTACTATCTATTAATCTGCCTATTATTATTATTATTGATTCATCTTTTAGTCTCACTTTACTGTTATGCAGACTTTAAAACCAGGAAAAGACAAGGCTTATGCCACATTATCCAAAATCTAAGACGATATGTAGTCTCATACCATGATATCGACATAATGTCGATATATTGCCCAGCCCTACGTCAGCACTGACGCAGCTGACACGGAATCGAGTTTCAAACATGTGGGAATCCTCCTGGACGTTTATAACTCATCTTTGATGAACACACCAATCACAAACTCTGCCAGCAGACGCTCTCCAACATCTGGAAGCTCAACGCCCTCTCTATGTCGCACCCCACCTTCCGCTCCCCTTGTACCAAAGCATCAAACGGCCAGTCCTCGTCTATTGCAGCATCTGCTACTTCACAGTCATCAACAGGAACAAACTCATTCAAAACCACAACCGCAAAAAATCCACTTCCAACCTCACAGATGTGAACGCAAATGCTGCTAACATCCAAATCACAATCAAACATGACTGGAAATTGGGTATCATTTGAAAGTTTCCTATTAGCGCAGATATGATTGGGGAGTTTTGGTAGCGATACCAAAATGATATACAGTATAAGCATGTTTTTCTATTCTATTATCTATTCTATTCTTTATTAATTTAACAGAATAAGTAACATGTTTTCTAAACAAAAGCATACAGTCTACAATTGGCATAATATTGATTTAATTGAATCAGGTAAAAGAATAAGTAAATAAGATAACAAATCTAACTGTCAGCTTTCAGAAAATGACCGTTTTAGTGGCTTGTTGCGACGGACACATTTCTGTTGAAAGCAGAACATGTCGTCTATGTCAAAATGACTTCAGGGACACTTTGTATTTCTCAAGTGCCAACATGTCCAAACCCATGCATGATAAACTAGAGTTACTTACAAAACTGACAAAGCAACATCGTGTTACCTTTACCTACGTGTGTGCTTTAAAAATAGACCTTATGTCTCTCAGTGGAAACGTGGCAAGGGATGAGCAATACTGTGGATTTTGAAAGGCAAGCTTGGACAAGCAGCGGAGGAGACGGTGACTGGAAAGAGCAGTGAAGAAGAAGTGAAAGAAAGAAATGAGGCACAATGAGTTCACTCCGAAGGTGACAAGGTGAGAGCAGAGCTGGAAATTCAATGACATTTTATAAAGGCTACAAGCATACGCAGAGCGGGACAATACCTGGAAAACTGATACACACAAATCATCACGGTCTACATACTGAAAGGGGTAGATGTGACAGAAAAAGAAAGAAAGAGAAACCCACAGCACACACACACACATACACAAACGGAGATATTATGACTACTATGTTATTTATCGGAGTCTTACATGTCCAGTGTTTTTCCTAACAATTTAAATACAAAATATCATTTGTGTTTTAAACCATAAATAAAAAAATGTCTCTGTAAGTACGTGCTCCAACAAGTAAAAAAGGGTCGTGTCTAGAAGGTAACTCACAAGTTGCAAAACTCTCACAAGATGGTTGAGGTTAGGCATTGACCTCGAATGGTTAAGGTAAAGATGGGTTACCTTATAGACACAACCGTAAAAAAGTTTGATGATGAAGCAACAACACTTATGTTTCCATCACGTCATGCCTGATTAGTTGTGGCGGTTCCTTGGGGTACCCATATCTATAGAATTTGTCCAGATCTCAACACTGAAGCTGGTTTGACATCCCTACTGCTCTCTATTCAAATTTGCAGTGCACAAAATCCTGTAGTGGACAATTGAAGAGTGTTATTGTGATTCATGTTTACATTTTAATCAGTATATCACATAACTGGTTCATGCTTGCTTCTTTCATCTCAGGGAAATAGTTACTATTAAATACATGTTGCCTTTATTGTTTCTTGCTTTAAAAGGAACAGTGTGTAGGATTTAACGATATCTAGAGGTGAGGTTGCAGATTGCAACCAGTTCAAACTTCTCCTGCGTGCCAAGCGTGTAGGAGTACAGTGGAAGTTGCCGTTTGTGCAGCAGGAACAACAGAGGTTTCCAGTGTCTTGTTTCGCGGCGGCCGAGTGTAGTGTTGGCGGGGGTTAACTCCGGAGTGAGTAACATTATCGACTCCGGCCCAAGCAGGAAAAGTTAACGCAGTGGTTTGTCCGTTCTGTGCTACTGTAGAAACATGGTGGTCGGCTCCGTGAGGAGGACACGCTCCCTATCTGAATATAAACGGCTCATTCTTAGCTAACGAAAACACAATGATTTTCATTTTCCGGTGATTATACACTAAAAAAAACGATTTATTAATATTATATTCAATTTCTTCCAATAGATCCCACTAATTGTTACACACTGGTCCTTTAATAATGACCGGCTTTAACTAAGATCAGATCATAGCCCTTCTGTTAGCCACTATACACTGGCTCCCATTACCCAATAGAACTGATTTTATTATTATTGATTACCCACAAGGCACCTCTTGGCAGAAGTCTCAATGTTGACTTCATCATTTGACCCGGGGCTTTTAGCTGTCCTCCCAATAATTTAAAACTACAGGATTTATTTGCGGCGAAAGCTTCCATAAAAAAGGTGAGAAGAAGAGAAAAGAGAAACTTGGTATTTCCATAATTTTCACCAGGTTTGTTCCATTTATTTTATTGTGTCCACTTTTTTTTTTAGTTACCTACCTGATCAGCCTTAATCTTTTTAATCACCCTGTGTTCTATTGTACTAATAAATAAGTCTTTCTTGTTTACTGTGTCTACTTTCTGTACTTTTTTATTTATATTTAATTTATGTTTTTGAAAAGGGCTAAATAATCTAAATTTGTATTCATTACTAGTGTCTGCATTATCTTTAGAAAGTGAGGAACGCAGTGGGGAGAAACCAGTGAAATCAATCAAATCAAAAACCTTGTACCTCTCACCTACTTCACATTCAAGCCCACTCAAATTCAGCAACTGTGAATGAAAAGCACAACCCTATCATTAGCTACTAAGACCCATAAAATGAACAAAAACGTCATTGACGTCACTTCCCAGCTGCCATTCATCCTGAGGACATGAGTCACACCAACACACCCATACCCACTAAATTTTCAATGTTTTGTCATGTTTTAAGATGGACACCGTGATTCAAACAAAAAGCTAATTGACTTTGACTAAGAGTCCACAAGGCAAGAGTGTGGAAAGGAACAATTAGCTTTGAATGATGTGACTTGAAAACACTGGCAAGCAATCATCTTTGACATCTTAATGCACAGGGAGGCAACAGTGTTGCTTCACAGATATTCTGAAATTGTCAATCTTATTCATTCAATTTGGTGGTGAAAAGATGCAATTTCACTATTACAGACCCTAACATAACATTTGTCCATTAGCGACCCTGAAGATTTTAGTTTGACTGTTGGACATTTGAGTATGTTTTGTTCGGTCAAGATATGAAAGATTATATTTGTCGAACTATAAAGCGAGGAATCTCTGTCTGTCTGTCTTTCCGTATGTCCTATGCATATCTCGAGAACCGCTCATTCGATTGACTTCACACTTGGTGGGTGTATTACTGGGGACCCCATGGAGGGCTTTATAAAATTTGGTGCAATTTGGGCACGGCACAAGCACACGGCGCTCTGTGCAGCAGCAGGGGGTGGGACTTCAGGGCTCTGCAGACAGTCCAGCACAGTGACACTGCCAGCTGGCGCCTGCATCAGCAGAACTCTGTTAAATAAAACAAGGAAAATAACAACGCGGCTCTAATTACCAACCAAATGTACCAATAAAATTAGATTCACCATCTTTTCTGGATCTATCCAAGCATCTCCTGTAATTCAGCAAACACAAAGCAGTCCGGAGGTAAGAGTGACATTCTCTTCCCAAACACCACTTTGACACACAACACAGCGCTTTCTACAGTTACTGTAGCGTCTTCCTGATTCAAGCAGCTTTTCTCTCATCAACTTCTCACAGAACTTCTTCTGAATATATTATATTTTTGTAGGGTTTTGTTTTGGAAGCCTCTCGCTGTCTCACGTGCTGCAGTACCACTCTCCGCCTGAATGTGTTAAGATGCACCAGCGGGGGCGCTGTTTTACAAAAAAAGATTGAGAGTTAATATAAAGTCAACTTTTTTCTGAAGTAAAACTATTAACTATTAATAGTAAAACTATTAATACCGCACAGTATCCTACATTCAAATGTTTACTTCAAGGGAAGAGTTAAAGAGCTTAAATTTACTTAACATAAGTTTACTTAACTGTCAAGGTTGAGCTTTCAATTTCGATATTATGCTGGATACATAGTTTAATGAATTATAGTGCATCATATTCTAATTGTTATATGAGTCAAATCTGAATCTGCAATGTAACCACTAACACTTCTCTGTCAGGTAAATGTAGTACTACACTATTTTCCTCTGAAGTAGAAGTAAACAGTAAGTAGTATGCAGTTGAGTTGCATATTTTTTACGTGCTTTGGGGGCCTTCTGTAAGTTATTTTCGGGGTACAATGAGTTGTTTTTCCCGTGAACCAGAGTGTATTTCACCAGAGCACCATGGCAGGTGTTGGCCTACTGCTCAGGACTCAAGGAAGTGTCCGAGTGTGAAGTTGTTTGCATGAGCGGTTCTTGCGAAAGCTGCAAGCAGCAATATCACAGGCCAAGCATTCGGTCTGTGCCTGTTTAGAACGGGCACTGCACTAGTTAATGATCAAAATGAAAGAAAATTAAGAAATGTCTTGTTAATTTGTATTCAAAAGTGATGCTGAGTGTGAATTATAAATATAAAACTATCTGTCGTAACTTAAGTCAATGAAACAATGTAGATCTACTACAGCAATGCTTAAGCATCATGTACCTAATATTTACCTGTGAGTCATCGTCACGACCCAAATGAGGGCGCTCTGAAACTCAATTTCCAAAACCTTTGCCATCACTGAATATTAGTCATCCTCTACCACATTTACAGCCGGGAAAGCAGGAGAAAATTACGGGGCAGAAAACACAACAAACCTTTTGGGTGGAAGTTGGATAATGTCATTGGTGTTATGACAGTCACACATCCCACCTGCTGCTCAGCAGCTTACAGGCATGCATAAATCACAACAAATTGGCCCCCAAAAAGGAGAAGAAAAAAACCACAATCCTTTGTTTAAATGAAATAATGAGTGCAATAAAACATGTGGTCTCTAAATGGAAATGCTGAGATACAAACTGAAGCTTGTGTTCCTGGCTTTGACAGTGTGATTCATGAAAGAAAGACTGAACGCCAGGCTGACAAGACAGATAGATAAATTAGATTAATGTGATGGCCAGATTGATGGCCTGAGTCTGTTTTCTGGAGAAAAAAAACTGCCAAAACTCTGGTCCATGTGGGCTGGTTCATTGGTACAATTGACGGATTACCCTGGCATATTACAGCCCCATGCTTGCTGTGTAGTAACTACATTTAAAAGATACTATTTCAGGTTTCATGTTTGCTGTGTAGTAATTACATTAAAAAGATATTATTCTAGAAATATGCACAATGTAAATATGTATACCCTAAAGGCAACAATTAAAATGAACCAACAAAAGTCTAAATAAATAATAAACATAATGTTGTATTAAACACCACTGCCCTACCTTAACCCTCCCACATGGTGTCTTTTGCTCTCCGTACTTTTTTATATCCTGGTTACACCCTAACAGTACACTCCTACAGTAGTAGTTATTGAATGCTTTAGCATTGTCTTTACCTCGTCAGACATTAACCAATGTTGGATCTCGTAGAAAAAAAAGTGTTTACTCAAGATCTGTATCACAAAACTTTCCTGTAATGACAAGTGTTTTATCGGTTTGAGTAATCTGGGTCGTAAAGTCTAAAACTGTTTTGGATTTCCCAAGGGTTCTCCAAAACGGTGGAAACTGTGTCAAAAATAAACTCCCCGGTCACAAAAACATTGATAAGATCAGACACCTACAATTACCATATTCCCATAAAACAATAAATAAAGCTTGTATTCCTGGCCTACATTTAAAAAATACCATTTCAGGTTTCATGTTTGCTGTGTAGTAATTACATTAAAAAGATATTATTCTAGAAATATGCACAATGTAAGTACAGTATCAATAACATTTTAATCTTAAAGCAAGATTTTGACACAGAGGGACCTCTTTAAAACAGGGTCACTAGATCAAGTAACAAAGCAGGACCCAATTCAAAAGGTTACTTCTGAGTTTTTCAACCTGGACCCTATTGTCCCATGTTTTTGTGTCTAACTGACCAATAGGGACAACAATTTATGAAATTGGTTCAGTATTGAGGCTTAACGCTGTAGACGGCAGCCACTCACAGGCTGCAGTATGGTGCTAATATTGGGGCAAGCTGGCACCGCCATTTACGTCCACTTAAAGTGCTTGTTTTTGCCATGACAGGCTCTGACTGTTATTATAAGTGTCTGACAACATCATGGAAAGAGTCTCGCTCAAGGAGAAGTCTTGTTCTGAAATCTGGCGAGGTGACGTGTTGCCGGAAGACAATGGTGGAATAGTGGAATACATCCATGGTGGAAACGCGAGTGCCGGCCGGGCAGTTTGTTGTGTTGGAGTACAGAAAGCGTAGCTTAGTGTTATCTAAAAGATTTTCAATGTTACGGCTGAATATTTAGATGATTTCGACAATGTGGATGAGTTCTATGAATTCGATGACCGCCTGTATTTATTTGAGCCAGAGTATACGGATATTCAGATTTCTGAACGAGACTTCTCCTTGAACGGGACTTGGACACAATAACAAACAAACGGAATCAAGCAAAAGGTAAGAAAAACATTTTATTTCTGACATCATTTTATTTCCATGATGTTGTCAGACACTTATAATAACAATTTGAGCCTATCAGTGGCAAAACAAGCAATTTTAGTGGACAAAACGTTACATTGACGTTGCTCACTTGCCCTCGCAGCTCGTTTTGCTGCTGCCAATTACTGCGTTATCCCTCAATACTGGACCAATTTCAAAAATTGTTGTCCTCATTAGTCATTTAGACACAAAAACATGGGGAAATAGGGACTAGGTTGAAAAATGCCTAAGTTACCCTTTAAGGTCATACTACATACCAGTAGTATATGCATACATACAGTATACTGTATACTACATACATTAATACATACTACATTTCTGTTTATACCTCTGTATGTACAGTATATATATATATGTATTACTTTCATCATGCATATACATACTACATCCTGTTTACATTCAACTTATTAATTTGAAATACTCCCTTCCACAAATTTATATTTACATTACTTCTTTTATTTTGTGTAAGGTAATATTCAAGCCCTATATTTTAACTTTCACTATTTTATGTCTTTGATTCTCCCTTTGCTTTTACTTGTGTGATTTTCCTTTTTTATAAATAATTTTTTTTAATGGGCATTGTTGAACGGTACCTGAGACCCAAGATTTTCATCGCCAACGACTGCTTGCTGTAATTGTTGTGCATATGACGAATAAAGAAACTTGAAGTTTTCATTGTGTCAGCTGATATTGTGCTTTAGTAGTGGGATGCAAATTCCCGAGGTATAAGCTGTGGGGTGATCGTGCTTTTGCTGTCGCCGCTCCTGAACTATGGAACAAGTTACCCCCTGATATACGCACTGACCTAGTACTTTTTAAATCTAAGCTCAAGACTTTTTTATTTCGATTTTCGAATACTAGGTATTATTTCGATTTAATACCTAGTAGCGCTGTGACATTTTTCCTGTGCTTTTTATGTACCTTTTATTTTATGATATGTTATGGTTTTATTCCTGATATTTCTTGATGTTAATGTAAAGCACTTTGGGTACCTTTTGGTTATTGTAAAGGGCTATAAAAATAAATGTTGATTGATTGATTGATATTCCAATTCAATCATTCATCATACTGCCACACGGTGAACCTGGAGCTATTGGGGGCCTTGTGGGTGGTTGTCTTGCTTTGCACATCCAGCTTTGACTGGTACAACATGTGCATATACATGATGTACCACAGTAGATTAAGGACAAGCCTTCAGCATAACACTCACTTCCATGTCCCACCTGACACAGGTAATCTACCACATGGTTCCAGGTGCATGAAGTAAACCATGAGTGCATATAGCTACATCTTCTGAACAATGTTGTTTTTAACATCATGTGAGTGAGTGAGTGGGTGCACCTTCACTCACCTGCAGCCGGGCATTGTGGAGCATGAACTCTTGCTGCTTTTTGAGGTTCGCATCCATGGACTTAGACAGTAGAAACCCCATGTTTCCACGCTGTTACTGTTCACCTAAACACACAATTACCCACACTTATGCTTCAGCCAAAACGTTACCAACACTTTCAGGCACAGATAGTGAATGTATAGAGGTACAAGCAACGTTAACAACTGTATTTACTTCAACATAAATAAAGCTTCGCTCGATAAGCGTCGCTTTTAACCTTGAGTGGTAACTTGGTTAACTAATAAATAAACCTTTACATACCTAATGTACTCTGAAGACGGTGGGTTAAGTAAGGTAACGTTACTGACTTACTCGTCACACTAAAAGCAGGTTTGACGAGGTATTCAAGGGCATACTGTACCATGTGGTGCCAGCACACCCTCAGAAACAGACAACTTCCGGTATAAATAAACACTGTACTTCCGGTCAAACTTTCAAAATAAAATGAAAAAGCATGTTATAGCAATCCTCAACAAGCAGGAAGCTATATCCAAATGTCAAAACTAAAATATTATAGGGGCATTATAATGGCAGTCTACCACCAAAATAAGTCATTGTAAACTCACTATAAAGCAAATGAATATCATGATTTTTTTCATATTGTATATTGGTAGAATTTAAATTTTTTTATTCTTATTTTATTCCAACGTTTTATCTATTCTTTTGTTATTATACCGCTTACTTGCACCAACAAAACCAAAGCAAATTCCTGGTGTATACCTCTTACACCTGGCAGTAAACACGATTCTGATTCTGATTCTGATCAGGGACAAAACACATTCACGATTCAAAGGAATTCATTCAAACCAGTTTATTAACACGCTTCGGCTGAGTAACTGAAAAATTGGGGTTGAGAAATATACAATTTACACACAGTGCTTGTGTTAAAGAGGTATAGTGCACTGGTCCATGGTCCAAGGGTAGGTGCAGTTAAAAGAGAAATGGCTCCCTCTGTTGGTGTTTGTGGGATAGATAGATAGATAGATAGATAGATAGATTGTAATGTCCACTGTAATGGAGTCCTGTCCGGGTTACCCAGCAAAGCCCTGGCCAGGCTCCGGTATGTCCAGAACTCAGCTGCCAGGGTTCTCACCCGCACTAGGCCCTGCATGGCAGCACATCACCCCTACACTCATGCATCTTCACTGGCTTCCAATCAAGTCGCCGCATCAACTATAAACTCCTCATTATCACATACAAATCCCTCCATGCCCCTCAGTACCTAACCGACCTTCTCCATCCCTACACTCCATCCCGGAAACTACGATCCTCAGACACTGGTCTGCTCTCCACTCCCCCACACCCGGCTGAGAACGTTCGGCGACAGAGCCTTCGGCGTCGCGGCCCCCCCGACCTCTGGAACTCTCTCCCTCCTGAAATAAGAAATGCTTCATCCCTGGACATTTTACAAAAAAACACCTCAAACACCACCTGTTCATCAATGCCTATGATCTCAGCTGACTCTTCCCACACATCACTCTTTTAATTACTTAGCTATAGTTTATCCTCTGTGTTATTTATTTGTATGATTTTGTGTGCCCCCTTTGTAAAGCGTCCTTGGGTTTCTGAAAGGTGCTATATAAGTCCAATTTATTATTATTATTATTATTATAGATAGATAGATAGATAGATAGATAGATAAGCTGGTACAGAGAGAACAATTTAAAGCTGGAAGACTTTTATGTAAATGTTGTGACCTGGTATAGGCTCCAGCACCCAGCACATAAATGGATATAGATTGGATAGATGGACTTTGCACAACCAAGGCCCTTAATAGGTGGGAGGATACTACAATAACTTTGTGGGAGAGTTATCATCCCAAGCTGCTTTTTGGTTAGTTCTGACTTGATCTGTCAAAAGTGAAAATCTCCATGCTGCAGTGAAGCATATCAAGCCCAGCTATTATTTTTCATCAATGCATTACAACAGCGTTGGGAACTCCTGGCCAACTTTCGACTTCCTGGAAAAATAAGACATGATATTCCACCTCCTTAGGTTTACAACTGACTCAGCATAAATGGGTCAGGCTGTAGGTCATGTCTTTTTCCATTTCGACAAAATAATAATTCTCAAATGTAAGTATAATCTCCAGAACCAAATTCACAGCTAAAGGCAACAATTAAACTGAACCAATAAAAGTCAAAATAAATAACAAACATAATGTTGTATTAAACACCACTGCCCTACCTTAACCCTCCCACATGGTGTCTTTAGCACTTTACCTCATAAGATGTTAAGCAATGTTGGATTTCATAGAAAAAAAAGTGTTTACTCAAGATCTGTATCACAAACGTTTCCTGCAATGACAGGTATTTTATCTGTTTGAGTAATCTGGGTGGTAAAGTCCATAACCGTTTCGGATTTCCCAAGGGGTCTCCAAACGGTGGAAACTGTGTTAAAAATAAACTCCCCAGTGACAAAAACATTTATAAGATCAAACACCTATAATTAACATATTCCCATGTGTGAAATACGCACATGTGGGAGCCGAGCCAGCAAGTGAACTGAAGGGAAACCCACAACACTGTCATACAGTCATACTATAATTGGGACAGCCCAATCCCTGCCAAACATAGCTGGAGAGAGGAAATTATTATTATTTTGTATGTGAAGTATGTAAACAATCTCTCTGATGTGCTGTGGCAGAATTCAGTGCATTCAAATTTCCAACTTTCCCAAATTACGGTGTTGACCTGTGTGAACGTGAATCTCTTTGTTATTGGAAGCACATTTACATATCAACACAGACTGAAAATTCCAGTGTACTTCCTGTACTGTAGTAGCAGCAAAGTGTGTTATATAATCAGTGGGGGAAAGAAACTAAGAACATTTCCTCAAGTTCTGTGTCCAATTCTGTGGTAATTGTACTTTACTATACCTTCATTTTCTACCACTTTATACGTCTACTTTTTACTCCTCTAAATTTATTTGACTTTTAGTTATGACATTGCAGAATAAGATTTTACCTATGGAACATATGGTGAGTTTATAAAACTTGGTGCATTTATACAGATTAAACAGTTGAATGATCTGTCAAAGTTCAATATCTCCAAACTTAAAATGTGCATTGTAGCCTACTAGATGGCCTGACAGCTGCTAAAAAGATGATTATAATATGATGGAAGCCTCCTCACTCACTCACCACCAGACACTGGGTCCTCACATTTTTGGATGTTGTTTATCTGGAGTTGTCAACTGCCCGATTTAATGGGACAAGTGAGACTAGTTTAAACAACTGGCTCTCTGCATCTGATTCCCTTAAAGATCAACCGCTGCCTTTCAAAGTGAATTTATATGAAACTGTGTGGGTGTGTATATGTGTATATACTGTATATGGATGCACTGATACCGATACCGAATCGGATATCGGGCCGATACTGACTCAAATAGCTGGATCGGGGTCGGTGACAATGGGGCCGATCTATTCAATTCAGTTCTATATTTTACTATCTACATTATATATTGGAATTTTAATTCATGTTTAAGTTTTGACCAATTTGTTGCTGCATTGAAGATTTTTTTCCAAGTTACTGGTGTACGATTTATTATTTTAATAGTAATTAATTCAGTAAATTTATATCTATGTGTTTATTTTGTTACATTTTTATTTTTGTTTTGATGTTTAAGTCAGGCCGGTTGTTGCCTTACACATAAAAGAATGATTCCAGTCACTTACACACAGTGAGGCAATACAGCTTATTAATTAAACATTGGTATCGGATCGGTACCTGGCATCGGTCGATACCCAAAGCCCAGGTATCAATATCGGCATGGGGCTGAAAAAGTCAGATCGGTGCATCCCTAATATGTATATATATATATAAAATATATCTACAAAACAGTGGAAACTGTGCCTAAAATAAACTCCCCAGTGACAAAAACATTGATAAGATCAGACACAATTACAATATTCCCATAAAACAATAAATAAAGTTGCGTGTGAATATGCACATGTGGGAGCCGAGCCAGTAAGTGAACTAAAGGGAAACCCACAAAACTTTCACACAGTCATACTATAATTGGTTCAATGCAATCTCCAAACTTAGTTGGATAGCTGAAATTATTGGATTGCGTGCCCTCCTCTTGTGGGAATTCCTCGTGGCTGGTATCTTGGTGATGTATGTGCAGTATGTAAAACATCTCTCTGATGGGCTGCGGCAGAATGCAGTCCATTCAAATTTCCAACTTTCCCAAATTACGGTGTTGACCTGTGTGAACGTGAATCTCTTTGTTATTGGAAGCACATTTACATATCAACACAGACTGAAAACTCCAGTGTACTTCTTGTACTGTAGTAGCAGCCAAGTGTGTTATATAATCAGTGGTGGAAAGAAACTATACGTGTGCCCGTCCTACTGTTGAACGATCTGTCAAAGTTCAATATCTCCAAACTTAAAATGTGCATTGTAGCCTACTACTGTAGATGACCTGACGGCTGCTAAAAAGATGATAACAGTAAGATGGAAGCCTCCTCACTCACTCACCACCAGACACTGGGTCCTCACATTTTTGGATGTTGTTTATCTGGAGTTGTCAACTGCCCGAATTAATGGGACAAGTGAGACTAGTTTAAACAACTGGCTCTCTGCATCTGATTCCCTTAAAGATCAACCGCTGCCTTTCAAAGTGTATTTATAGAACCTGTTTCTCTGTGTGGGTATGTATACTACGTGTATATATATGGATGCACCGATACGATACCAAATCGGATATCGGGCCGATACTGACTCAAATAGCTGGATCGGGGATCGTGCAATGGGGCTGATCTATTCAATTCAGTTCTATATTTTACTATATACATTGTGTAGTGGAATGTTTAAGTTTTGACCAATTTGTTGCTGCATTGAAGATTTTTTTCCAAGTTACTGGTGTACGATTTATTATTTTAATAGTAATTAATTCAGTAAATTTCTATCTATGTGTTTATTTTGTTACATTTTGTTTTACAAAGTTAGGAAAACAATGTTTAAGTCAGGCCTGATGTTGCCTTACACATAAAATAATGATTCCAGTCACTTCCACACAGTGAGGCAATACAGCTTATTAATTAAACATTGGTATCTGATCGGTACCTGGCATCGGTCGATACCCAAAGCCCAGGTATCAATATCGGCATGGGGCTGAAAAAGTCAGATCGGTGCATCCCTAATATGTATATATATATAAAATATATCTACAAAACAATGGAAACTGTGCCTAAAATAAACTCCCCAGGGACAAAAACATTGATAAGATCAGACACAATTACAATATTCCCATAAAACAATAAATAAAGTTGCGTGTGAATACGCACATGTGGGAGCCGAGCCAGTAAGTGAACTGAAGGGAAACCCACAAAACTTTCACAGAGTCATACTATAATTGGGTCAACGCAATCTCCAAACTTAGTTGGATAGCTGAAATTATTGGATGCGTGCCCTCCTCTTGTGGGAATTCCTCGTGGCTGGTATCTTGGTGATGTATGTGCAGTATGTAAAACATCTCTCTGATGTGCTGCGGCAGAATGCAGTCCATTCAAATTTCCAACTTTCCCAAATTACGGTGTTGACCTGTGTGAACATGAATCTCTTTGTTATTGGAAGCACATTTACATACCAACACAGACTGAAAATTCCAGTGTACTTCTTGTACTGTAGTAGCAGCCAAGTGTGTTATATAATCAGTGGTGGAAAGAAACATTTCCTCAAGTTATTTGTCCAATTCTGTGGTAAGTGTACTTTACTTGAATACCTCCATTTTCTACCACTTTATACGTCTACTTTTTACTCCACTAAATTTATTTGACTGTTAGTTATGACATAGCGGAATACAATTTTACCTATTGAACATATGGTGAGTTTATAAAACTTGGTGCATTTGTACAGATTAAACTGACTAAACCTTATAAAGTAATTACAATTTGCTCCACCTCAACCAGATACAACATCTGCCAGTGAGTGTGCCTTGTTGTATGATCTGTCAAAGTTCAATATCTCCAAACTTAAAATGTGCATTGTAGCCTACTAGATGGCCTGACAGCTGCTAAAAAGATGATTATAATATGATGGAAGTCTCCTCACTCACTCACCACCAGACACTGGGTCCTCACATTTTTGGATGTTGTTTATCTGGAGTTGTCAACTGCCCTAATTAATGGGACAAGTGAGACTAGTTTAAACAACTGGCTCTCTGCATCTGATTCCCTTAAAGATCAACCGCTGCCTTTCAAAGTGTATTTATAGAACCTATGTGGGTGCACCGATACCAATACCAAATCGGATATCGGGACTATACTGACTCAAATAGCTGGATCGGGGATCGGTGACAATGTGGCCGATCTATTCAATTCAGATCTATATTTTACTATATACATTGTATACTGGAATGTTTAAGTTTTGACCAATTTGTTGCCTCATTGAAGTTTTTTTTTACCAAGTTACTGGTGTACGATTTATTATTTTAATAATAATTAATTCAGTAAATTTATATATATATATATATATATATATATATTTATTTGGTAAAATTTTGTTTTACAAAGTTAGGAAAGCGATACACATAAAAGAATGATTCCAGTCACTTCCACACAGTGAGGCATACAGCTTATAATTAGACACTGGTATTGGATCCGTACCCAAAGCCCAGGTATCACTATCGGTATCGGGACTGATATATATATATATATATATATATGTGTGTGTGTGTGTTTGTGTGTGTGTAGTGCTTTTGTTTTGTCATTTTACTTTATTCATATAGACTATAATTAGCATATTTTGTCTTTTTTCTATATGTACTTTTTGTTATTGTTGTCAAAATGATAAACAAAAAAATTCTAATAAAAAAAAACCCAGAACATCATTAACGGTAATCCAGTAATATAATATTTAGTAATGTATTTCTAATAGGGGCCATTCTGCTGCATAATGAGTACTTATTTTTGACACTTTAAGTATATTTTGATGATAATACATTATTATTATAAAATTATATATTATTATTTATAATTTCAAGTACGATTTTTTTGAATGTAGAACTTTTACATGGCTACATATACATGGGTACTGTTCAGTAGGATACTAAATACTCCTGTTTTTCTTTTTCTACCAAAGCTTTAGGAGTTACAGTAAATGCTTAATTGAGCCCCACACCAAATGACATCAATACATCTCTTTGAACAGTTCCCATAAAGATGAGCTGTGTGATGAAACTCTTGGCATTGCTTTGGTAAAACTGTACTCTACACGTGACGTCACAGGGACCCCTGAGAGGGAACTCACACACAGACAGATCAGAAGAGGGAAAAACACACAATGTAGCTATCAGTTTCATATATATCCTGTCTGACTGACCAATTCTGCTTATTCTCATCTTTTAAACGTCTACAGTTTACTGGTTGAAGGCGGTGTTTGTTAGCCTTACAGCTGTTTTATGACTTTTTAGGTGAGATAATCTCCTGCTGCTCCTTTTTCCTTACAGTAAATGCAGTGGTGGACTTCCGTGTGTGTTAACCCTTTCCTTGGCTATTGCGAGCTCTTTTTTTCTTCTAGTATTATTCGCAATATGGGGACACAAATCTGTTATTTCCTTCTAATTGTTAACACAAAGCTTGACCACAGAGCTAGGAACAGTACGTGCCAAAAGTTATGTTGGCACTGTTGTTTGTTGTTTGTGGGCGTGTGCTTGAGAGAATTGGGATACCACGTGTTGTCTCTCGAGGAAACGCATATAGTCCAGCCTCGAGCGCTTCAAATCAGACACAGCTATTGAAGGAAGCGGGAAACACCAGGTGAAAATACAACTACAGCTGTTTCAAGAACAGGTAAGAATATATTATTGTCTGATAAACAACAGTTCGGGGTTGCACAACTTTTAGACTTGAATAATAATAATAATAATTTATTTATTTTTTTTATATTATTATTATTATTGTTTTTTGTTGTTATTATTATTATTATTATTATTATTATTATTATTATTATTAATATTATTATTATTATTATTATTATTATATTCACTGTTGTACTATTGTTATTTTTTTTTTTTATCATTTGTATTTATCTGGTTTTTCATATCTAAATATAAATTTTGCCATTTACCACCTTTTTGCCAACTGTAGCCTGAAGACCAATACAGTTATCTTAATTATTGTAAATATGTTCACCTCAGGCTTTTTGTAATAAGTTCAAGTATACCTGTTATTTTTCTTTTTTTTTTAATAATTTATCTGGTTTTTCATATGTAAATATACATTTTGCCATTTACCACCTTTTTGCCAACTGTTTGAATCTATAGCTCTGTAGCCTGAAGACCAATACAGTTATTTTTATTATTGTAAATATGTTCACCTCAGGCTTTTTGTACTAAGTTCAAGAGTACCTGTTATTTTTCTATTTTTTTTATAATTTATCTGATTTTTTTTCACATTTAAATATTAATTTAGCCATTTATCACCTTCTTGCTAAGTGTTTGAGGCTATAGCTCTGTAGCATGAAGATCAATAAGTTATCTTAATTATTGTAAATATGTTCACCTCAGGCTTCTTGTAATAAGTTTAAGTGTACCTAGTACTTAACTTAATAACTGACTCATTTCAAGTGATTTAATTTATGCCTATTGTGAGAGACCTCACCCACATTCAAAGACATAAATGTTCTGCAGAACTACAGTTGTCGTTGTTGTCATTTCGCACGAAATCTACACGGAAAGTGACTAATGTGCTTATCACCCAACAGCTTACTCATAAAATGAATTCAAAAATAAGGAGATCAAGTTATTCCTTAGAATAATGTGTCTGACTAAATCTTTTCCACTGAAGCATAACTTGCATGATATGCATGAACAGCTGTTTTGTTTGGTGTGTGTGTGTATCTTGACACAGCTCCAGAGTCAACCAACAGCATCCTTGTTGCTAGTTTTGTTTTGTTATCAGGAATAAATCAATGAGGAAGTGGTTTCCTTTGCTGAGCCGAGTCATGCTGAGATCGGGAATAATCATGTATATCTCACCAACATGTGATGTCTGTTATGTTATGTTATGTGTCATGTAAATTTTTTTGCAGAGTAAAGAAGTAAACTAGGTCAAACTTCTTGTGGTTTCTGGAATTCACATCTGGCCCTCTCCAGTAGAATGACTCATGCTTCTCAGCAACATGACAAAAGATTTCAACATCCGTCTAATTCCCTTGTGTTTCTTCCTCAGGTCTCAATGGACTGGGCCCTATTTGTTGTAATTCTGCAACTCGTGCTGAAGCCATCTCTCGCAGGTGTGTATACAGTGTACAGCAGTGGAGACATTAATGAATAAATAAGAGAACAAAAATGTTATCTATATTAAACATTTCTATTTCTATTTGACACAGCAAAGTCAAATCTAGTGAACTTAATTTGATGTTGAAATTGACTTTGTATTATTTCCCTGCAGTGTTGTTCACTGTTGAGGCAGAGCGAACCACGTACGAGTCAAAGTTTGGAGGAGATGTTGTGATGGGCTGCAGGTTTCAGCCTAAACTACCAAACATTCACGCTGACCTGAAGGTGACCTGGCAATGGATCGGCCCCACCTCGGCTCGGGAGGTGTACCACATGGATAACCGGAAGGAGCGATTGGAGTCCCAGGACCCGGACTACCGGGGCCGAGTGGAGCTTCTCAATGCAGAGCTGGAGCAAGGCTGGGCCAAGTTACAGGTAAATGGTGTTTCTTTCTATTCTTCCGAGCACTCAAAGCGCTTTACACTACAGCATTCACCCATTCACACACACACATTCATACACTGATGGAAGAGGCTGTCATGCAAGGTGCCAACCTGCCCAAGAGCAATTCGGGGTTAAGTATCTTGCTCAAGGACACTTCGACATGTCGTCAATAAGGTCAATAATGGCAGTGATGTTTTCATATGCGATGAGTTAGATACAGATTTCCTCTAAGTGACGTGTTTAACTTGTTTAAACTTGCCCAAGAGAGATTATTACAGATTGGTTAATTTAAACCTCTAGTTTATGAGGGTGTAATATGGCCAGGAGCACATCTAAGGACTCTACTTTCTTCTTTTGTCACATTACAGATCTCCAGGCTCCGGATCAATGATTCCGGTACCTACCAGTGTTTGGTGCAGACAGCAGAAGGATCTGATTATGAAACGATATCTCTGTCGGTTGTTGGTAAGTACTGAGTCTGTGACACCACAATGACATTTTAGGTTTTAGGACTTTAAGACTTCAGGGGCTTTGTTCTGGTAATGGTGTTGCTCATTGGCCACAGCATGTGGTCATTCCTGGCAGTATAACTCATAATGAAAATGAAACTAAACCAATATTACTCAATTTTGTAAAGAATGCTTTTGGCTCATTTACACTTTCCTTAAGCTCTTCCCCTTATCATGCAAGATCTCTTGAACATAATCATAGTGCTATTCTAAACACAAGGTATATGTGTGATTCTCCCCTAGCACCTTATAAAGCAGTGACTAAACACATCCAGAAGGCTGCAGAGGGGGATGAGTTGCTGCTGACCTGCCAGTCTGAGGGATACCCCGAGTCCTCTGTTACGTGGCAGGATGGACACCTGCGGAGACTCAGTCCCAATACCAACGCCGTCTCAACTCCAGACCAGCTTTTTAAAGTCACCAGCCAGATACGCGTCAGGTCATCAGAGAAAAACAACTACACGTGTTTCTTTACAAATGATGGCCAGTCTGCAACATTTCATATTCCAGGTAGATTTTTTTATTTCCTTTAAAGCGTTCTTCGAAGACAGGATTCTGCTTAGCTGGAGAGAATATGCAAACACACAGGGGTTTTTTTAAATGTTGACCATGCAATTGCAACATCTCCAGGTCATGTCCTGACAGTGAACTTTACTCCATGTCATCCCTCCTCATTTCTTGTCAGCTCTTGTCTGCTGCCCCAAAAAATTTACAAAAAGACAAAATCAGAAGCAAGCAAATAGATGTATGACTGTGTCCAGTAGTGGAATGTAACTACCTTTACTCAAGTACTGAATTTAAGTTCATTTTTGAGGCACTTGTACTTTACTCGAGTATTTCCATTTTATGCCACTTCCGTCTTTTACTCAACTATGTGTCAGACGGGAATATTAAACTTTTTATTCCACTACATTTATATGATAACTTTAGTTAGTTACTTTGCAGATTCAGATCATTAATACAACATATAATCAACTAATACATTATGATGTATTACATTATTATAGATATACTGTAAGCTACTAAGCAATCAGTTGAAATCAGCCCCACCTATGCCAGCTGCTTACACATAACGCCTCACTATTTATAATCCATGTCAATAAACCCACATTAACCTCTTTTCTATGAATGAAAGAAGAGTTGTAGTCTGTAACAAAGAAGCCCCATTAAGTTAGGTGAAGCCTTGGTAATTCTCAGGAACAGGAAATATAATGTCAGCATTTGCGTAGTTATCACTCTACTGCTGTTTCCTGTTACGTTTCACATTTTCTTTTCGATAGAGATGTGTGGAAATGTGTGGCTTGTTTGTGTGTGTGTATGTAGGCTGTTCATGTTTCGGCTTATATGTGTGCAAAGGATTATTTGCTTTTTTTGATACAGTGTGTTTGAATTTAATAAGCTGAAAATATGAAAGTATGAGGTTATTTTAATGCTAATTAAAGGGAAAAGTAAAAGAAGAAGATCGGGCTGCATGCACAGCTGATCAAAAAACGGCTACACAAGCATGAGTCACTTTAATTGCTGCAATTTTTAGTTCTTAACCAGTAAGGGGAAGTCTGCGATAGTTTGTCTTTGGTATATTTGGTTATTTCAATAGTGGTCAGATATATTAAAAGGGTGGGTATCACTCACAAAATGCCAACACTTGTCCTGACCATGTCATTGCTGAATTACAAGTTTTGTGGCACATTTTAACACTAATCCTTCTTTTCACAGATGAAATACCCGTTCCTCCTGTAAAAACTGATGCTGTCGCCGTTGCATGGAGCATAGGAGTGACGATAATAGTTGGCTTCATCGTTGCAGTGATCATGTGACGACGACGAAAAGATAAACAGTCACTTAATTCTTTGTGTATGTGCACATTACAGATTCAGGACATGTTGTTTACAACAACCACAGCATTACATAGAACGCAGATGTAGATTGGAGACAAAATATCCAAAGCAGAGGTCTAACAAAATCTACATCAAATGGACATTTGGGTTTGACACTGGCATATGAGACAATGCACACCAGGCATTACAATGAATAATAATTTTACATCCATCTATTCATTATCTGTAACCACTTATCCTATTCGGGGTCGCGGCTGGAGCCGATCCCAGCTGACCTTGAGCGGAGGTACGGCACGCCCTGGACAGGTCGCCAGACTATCACGCTCACATTCACACCTACGGGCAATTTAGAGTCAACAATTAACCTAACCTGCATGTCTTTGGACTGTGGGAAAACCCATGCTAACACGGGGAGAACATGCAATTCCACATACAGCTATGGTGAAATGTTAAAGGTGCTAAATACGGGATTGGGAATATTTGTATTGCCTCTCAATGGCTCTCAACATGGCGACGGCAAGCCACGGCTCGCAGCTAATGGTGCTAACAGCGCTAAACAGTGCAGATAACAGGGTTTACCTGAGGGGGAACCGGAGTGTGGGTGCTATGCTTCCGCAATGACACTGTCGGTCGGGACGGCGTTATCAGCCGTATGAGAGCCTGGAGCTAGCCAGTGGGGCACGCTCACATGCACTAAAAGCACGCACGGCCGGCCCGGCTATATCAACAAAAGCGAGGAGAAGCTCGCAATACAACATACACGGGGGGAGAGTGACTTCATTCTCTGCTCAGGTAGACATTACTCCTCTATTTCGTTATATAGCAAATAGTTGTTTGCTCCTATATTAATGCTCTGGATATCGTATAGAGAACCTTTAAAGTGACAAATATCAGCAATACAAAATTGTATAGAAATCCTCAACAAGCATGATGCTTTCCAAATGTCAAAACTAAAATATTATAGGGGCATTATAATAAGATAAGATAAGATAAGATGAACCTTTAATAATCCCCGGAGGGAAATTCAGGTGTCAAAGCAGCAACATCAGCAAACAGAGTGAAACACAGGAGAGGTAAAGGTATACACAAATGATAAAAACAATAATAGAGATATAAAAGATACAGGGGTAATGGGTGAACATAGTGTGTACTGTCCATCAATAAATAAATGTAGTATGTACAATAAATAAATGTAATATGTACATATGTGCAGTCTATAAAGTGGTACATAGGATGTATAGTGTAAAGTAAGTGTAAAGTGCGCCAGTGGTTAGAGTCCAAGATGGTTGCAGATAGTGCATGTTTAAAGTTCTTAAAGTCCTCATAGTTCTCATATGGGGGTCAGTTCTTGGTTGTGGAGTCTGATGGCTACCAGCATGAAGGACTGACCCAGGCGCTTTGTGTTGTGCCGAGGGGGGATGAGTCTGAAGCTGAAGGTGCTCCTCATCTTGACTAGCTCATCATGGAGGGGGTGGGAGGGGTAGGTGCTATAAAAGACAAATGGCTCCCTCTGTTGGTGTTTGTGGGATAGAATAGAATAGAATAGAATAGAAAGCTTTTTTGTCATTGTATTAAATACGAGACTCACAGTTGCCACTTCTAGTCAGTGCTTTAAAACAAATACTTGACAAGACTAAACGAGGCAAATAAAACATATAACATAACAGGTAAAACACACACACAGTTATAAAGCAAAATAAAACAGGTAAAGTAGATCTAATAAATAAATATAAACAGAAGTGTTACACTAGAAGTATAAACAGAGGTAATTGCACTTGTAAAATAGGTAGGGTAGATGTAATAAATAAAATGTAAACAAAGGTAGTTGCACTAGAGGTGTATATTGCATCGAGGATATATTACACAGACAAATGTATTTCACATTCAGTGTATGGCCCAGGGAAAGAAACTGTTTGCGAGTCTGGAGGTGCGGGCTTTCATTGGCATTGTAGCGCCTGCCAGAGGGCAGCAGGTCAACCAGGTGATGAGCTGGGTGGGAGGAGTTCCTGAGAATAGTTGTGGACCTACTGAGGCAGCGGGAGCTGGAGATCTCTTCCAGGGAGGGCAGAGATAGATAGATAGATTGTAATGTCCACTGTAATGGAGTCCTGTCCGGGATACCCAGCAAAGCCCTGGACCGGCTCCAGTATGTCCAGAACTCAGCTGCCAGGGTTCTCACCCGCACTAGGCCCTGCATGGCAGCACATCACCCCTACACTCATCCACCTTCACTGGCTTCCAATCAAGTCTCACATCAACTATAAACTCCTCCTTCTCACATATAAATCCCTCCATGCCCCTCAGGACCTAACCGACCTTCTCCACCCCTACACTCCATCCCGGAAACTACGATCCTCCGACACTGGTCTGCTCTCCACCCCCCACACCCGGCTGAGAACATTCGGCGACAGAGCCTTCAGCGTCGCGGCCCTCCCGACCTCTGGAACTCTCTCCCTCCTGAAATAAGAAATGCTTCATCCCCTGGAAACTTTCAAAAAACACCTCAAGCACCACCTGTTCATCGAGGCCTATGATCTCAGCTGACTCTCTGTCTACACATCACCCTTTTAATTACTTAGCTATAGTTTCTCCTCTGTGTTATTTGTTTGTATGATTTTGTGTGCCCCCTTTGTAAAGCGTCCTTGGGTTTCTGAAAGGCGCTATATAAATCCAATTTATTATTATTATTATTATTATTATTATTATTATTATTATAGATAGATAGATAGATAGATAGATAGATAGATAGATAGATAGATAGTGTATTGGAACCAGTGTATTGTGTTTCCTTTGTATGTCCTTTGGCACCACCTAGTGGTGTCTGCAAATAGCTGTACTGAAGAGGAAGTGAGCTCATTGTAAACAAAAGAATAACAGGAAGTGGTGTTCAGGAAGCTCCTTTTTGCTCAGGGAATCATCTCAGTGTATAATCTTCTTAATCCTGTGCCATAAAGTCCACAAAACCGGCTTCATCCGTAAGTTATCTAGTGATGGTAAGATGAAGCCTCATGACGCTTTGAAGCTTTCCAGCAAATTGGTTCGGAAAAGGGTTCATTGCTCGAGGCTTCATGTGCACGAAACCACCTGGTGGTCAAAGAGTGTAAAACAGGCAGATATGATCTTAACCATGTGATAAGATAAGATCAGATATTCCTTTATTAGTCCCGCAGTGGGGACATTTGCAGTGTACAGCAGCAAAGGGGATGGTGCAAAAAACAAGATGCATCAGCTAACACAGTAAAAAAAGAGCTAAACAAAGTGTAACAAAATATGAACCAAGTATAAAGATAGGAAGTACAAAAATAGGAGCAGTATATACAGTATTGACAATAAACAGACTATTAACAAAATTGCACAAGTGGAAAATGATATTGCACAGTGAGAAATGAAAATCCACCTGAAAGTATCAGGTTATTGTCAGTTTGTCAGTTTTCGGTGTGTAAGTGTAAGTGGTCTACTGGGAGCAGTGCTGGTTGTGGTCTACTGGGACCACAGATCTGTGATATACTGTATTTTGCGCCAGTAAAGGCGGTTGGGAATGACTATAAACAATGAAAAAAAATCTATTACCATGTAATCAATTTATATATATATATATATCATATATAATAAAATGTCTATTTAGTAAGTATATTATGAGTATATAAGATACATGTATAATAAACTGTAATTGTTTTGTGAGTAATGCATTTTATGTGTGTAAACCAATCCTTTGGTCAATAATTGTATTGTAGTATAGTGTAATATAATATAATAATTGCAGGAGGGGTAATATTAGTGTTCTGTGTCACTTCTGGAAAGTGGCATTGGTTTAACCAGTGAAGATCTGAACCACTTCATGAACCAGTCATTGTATGGCCGGGCAGCGAGGCTTCGGATGTCATCAATGACGTCATTGGTCTAAAACGATACAAGCCTCGATACGCGCATCGCAGGAAACTTCCTGGATTACTCGACACACG
>CAKAKR010061020.1:0-13156 GCA_916700685.1 Adelosebastes latens | reverse complement strand
AAGCTAAGCTAATGCTAAGCTAACTAGCTTCATGTTATTTAGAGTGTAAACTCACCGATCAGGTTGGGAACGAAGAAGAAGATGTTTTCCTGCGCCATCTTGGACGTTTTGGCGGTTTTTCTGTCGTCGTTTTGTTTCTTTTAGTTTCGTGTTTTAACTGTTTTAACTCTTTAAAAGAGAAACTAACTCAAACAGACAGTTGATGTTTGTTGAGGGACGACTTCCGCTTCCGCTCAGCAGCTCAACGTCGGACAGAAACAACAAGAACACCACTTCCGGTGCGTCTTTCAGAATAAAAGCGACTAATTTATTATTATGTATCTATTAAAAACAAAACATAAACTTTAAACAATGTTCTGATCAGTGTTTTTTATGTAAACCCTGAACAATGTATTTATGTTATTTTCAGAGCTGAAAAGTTAGTCGATTAATTGATTAGTAGATGAGTTGGACCTATTTTGATGATCAATAATCACTTTGATAAATAAAAAAAATTAAAAAATAAATAATTCTGTCTGGAGCCACAAAACATTTGATCATTGTGATGAAGGTAACACAGTTTATAGTCTAAGTATATAGTATATAAGTCTAATGCAGTGAGGGACAAAGAGACAATGTACTACGGAGTATTAGGGCCACATTGAGGGAAAAAACATCTGAGATTTACACAATAAAGTCATAACTTTACGAGAAAAAAAGAAAATAACATGTAAAATTACTACTTTATAATATTATGACTTTATTCTCTAAATCTCAGATTGATTTATTTTCCTCAATGTGGCCCTAATACTCCGTCGTCCCGTCGTACCATAGACCTACAACAATGATAAATAAAAATCAAAATGTAAACAAAAAAAGTTATTCATTTCCATGTTTATAAATCCACAGAGAGCCGCTGGAGAGGAGCTGAAGAGACGCAGGTTACAGACCTCTGACCTCTGAACTAGACCTTTTAAAAACACCACTGTCATGTGTTTCTTTAAAGGCTCAATTCATCTTTTTCAGATTGTGTGGAGAAAACAAAAAGAAAGTAAAATCTTTTAATGATTAAATGTGTTAAATGAGGGATTCTAGTGGGGCTCATTTTCTGTCATTTCTCTCTGGTTTTCTTTCTAATAAAAAAGGTGTCAAAATTGCCCAAAAAATACAAAATCAAAGTTCAAATGTGGAGCATGTTGAGTGACGTTGAAGTAAAAGTTAAGAACCAACAAGCAGGATTACTTTATGGCAGTAATGTTAATTCCATTTCTTACACACCCCTTCCTTCTTTCTTTTCTTCTATAAACTTTCTTATTTGTTTTGCATGTTATGTAAAGCACTTTGTGTCCAACATGTGCTGTTTAAATAAATACACTTTTATCCTATTAACAGTTTCTCCACTGATTTTGCAGAAAAGTTGCTGCTAGAGCTTTAACGTCTTTATTCCTGCATGTAAACGTGACCGTTTGGAAGTTGTTGGGAGGATAACGTTAATTAATAACTAATTATCTCTGACTCTAATTAAGACAGCAAACAAGCTCAAAGGTCTCCAACGTGTGCGCCTGTTCCTTTAAGAGGACTGAATCAAAGGGCAGTGGTAGAGTTGTCTTGGGTCAGCCCAACAAAGAGATGGCAGTGTTTTCTTTAATAGTCAAATACAGAATCTTATTTTATCACTACAAATAAAAAGAAATGTGTTTTCAAGAAATCTTCCCACAAAAGTACACTGTGCAACAGCTGGATTTTAACCTGACGGCCAGTTGTGATTGGGTTACACCAAACTCCTTTAAAAAAAATTTATATTTCATACAGGCTCGCTTTAAATTCATTACAGTAATCATAATAAGCACAAATAATGATATTTTTCCATTCAGTAAGAAGCACTCATAAAATCGGCATGCGTCCAATACACCAAGACGTATTTTATTAATAAAATATGTTAACTTTTAATTATTTTCCCCCCAAAAAGTACACTGTGCAACAGCTGGATTCTAACCTGATGTCCAGTTTTGATTGGGTTACACCAAACTCCATTTGAAAAATATAAAATTTCATGCAGGCTCAATTTAAATGTATTATATTAATCATAATAAGAACAACCAATGATCGTTTTCTATTCAGTTAGAAGCACTCATAAATTCAGCATGCATTTTATTACTTTACTGCTATGATTAGCACTTCATCCTAAAACACTCTACTTGATTTAAGAGTGTATAATTTAAGCTTCATCTGCATACGAACGCTGGAAGTGAAAAAACAAAAATCTGGTATTCAGTGTCTTTATTTTTAACGTAAACTCAAACCACCGGCACTCCAAACATAATTACCATCAAACACTGTAATTACTACACTTTTAAATCTTTAAATATAATATTTAAACTTGGCTTTGCTGTAATCATATACATTTGTATTTTGCTATTTTATTATAATACATTCTGGGAAATGACTTCCATCAAAAACACATATTTATAATTCAACACATTGAAACACACATTCTGCATCGACACATGGCTTTACAGCAGGACTCGGGCAGCACATACACGAGGTCAGTAACTTCAAAACGTACAAACCATAATACTTGGTGTTCTTTCTATTTGTTTCTAAGTCACAAGGAAACACGGCTCGTCTACCACGAAGAAAAACAAACATTATAAATGTCAAATAAGCACAAAGTGACCGACTTCCCTCTAGTGCAACAATCACCATTTAAATCAACACGGAAATATTGGCAGGAATCTCCACAAATTAATAAGAACAGAAATTATAGAGCCGCCGTTTTCTCCACAAAGTTACCAACAACTTGTTTTAAATGTAGACTGAAGCAACGGCAGCAGTTCAGACACCACTTTCTAATAATTAACTCTTTATTATTAAGTGTTTATCAGTCAAACAAATGGCCTTAAAGGGACTGTTTGTAACTTTTTAAGCGTATAAATGTACCGTTATTTCCCCTCGTCATATAGAGCACCAAAATCTGTTATTAATGACTTTAGAGCTGCATTTAGCGATTATTATCTCGCTTTATCGTTTATTAATTTGGTCCATAAAACTTCAGAAAAATAGCAAAAGAAACTCTCATATTAAATTTAATATCTTAGAAGACAAACTGGACCATTAAATATTCATATTTGAGAAAGAACCGCTGAGTTTTTTGGCTTTAAAATAAACAGAAATATTTCTAACACGCAAATGGGATTTTTCACAAACTGGCAATCCAGATGTTTTGAATTAGTGGTTAATAACGGACCTATAAAGCAGTATTGGAATATTTATTCAGCATTAATAAAGCCATAAAGGGTGGCTCCTGCTGTAAATATGCGTCATGTCTTCTGTTAAATATAAAGCACACGGTGGTTTTTGTCATACTGGTTCTTCTGGTTTCCAATATTTTAAATATTTATCAGTAATCATTTTCAGCTTCTGTTGATTTCACAATATGTTTCATTTAGTTTTAACAACATTTGCCGAATACTTGAAATAAATCCATTTGATAGTCGTGTTTGTCTGATTGTCTATTTCATGTCTTTTTATCTTCAGACGAGTAAAACTGAACTAAAGAAGACGTTTGTTGTTGTTCACTTCCTGTTTCTGGCCTCTACAGATTGATTTATTGAACTATTTAAAGTCTTTGACTGATAAACAACTGGATGTTTATTAGACTTTAAGAAGATCATTTAAAGACAAGATCATGAAAACAACAAGTTGAGATCATGAAGTTGTGGAACAGTCACAACGTTTACAATTTGTGCTTCTTGTGTATCATCGTTACGTTCCAGTCACGGAGTTAAAGAACATCGGACATTTATTAAAAATATTGATATTATTCTGGAGGCTATATACACACTTTTCCAGACTTCTCAGTTTTTAGTTACTTTTTATTATTATATTATTATTGGTATTTTGCTCATAATAAATAGTTGTTGTAGTATAAAAGTCTTAGTAAAATATGTGAAAAATGTCCAAAACATATCTGAAAATGTCTGAAAATTATGAGAAAAATGTAAAAAAAAAAATGTCTGAAAATTATTAGTAAAATATGTGAAATATATATATATACTGTATGTATATATTTTTTATATATATATATATATATATATATATATATAAATAAGGAGAAATAAAACAATTCTGTTGCGTCACACACGTGGACATGAACCAAATCTGTGACTGAAACGTGATAATACACGAGAGGACAAAGTAATACCGACTGTTCATATTGTGGTCTCAGTTTATGTTGTGATATATAATTCTCACTGTATTTACTATCATATCACCCGAGTGTGAAATAAATGAGAGCACAGGAGAATCAGCTGTAACTGCTGAACTTGTGTCTCGTCTGTGGTAAATAAATAATCCAGCAGCTCGTTCAGATTCACTGAGTAACTGTCTAATGTTGAGGTATTCGGTCATAAATCTTTCTTTCTTTCTGAAGTCGTCTGACAAACTCAAGTGTCGTGTTTCACGTCTTATTCAAGTGCACAAAGTCTACCGCTAACACCCTTAAAATAATAATAAAAAAATAAATAAAAGCCGTGGTGGATTTGTTGCTGAAGCTCTCACTCACTCATTCACTCACTTCTCTCTCTCACTGTGTCTTCACGTGCTGCTCTCGCTCGGCGGCGTCGAGCGCGGCCATGTTCTGGGAGGCGGTGATGAGGTGCACGAGGCTGATGCCGGTCTTCAGCAGGCAGATCGTCCCGCAGAGTCCCTGCAGCCAGTAAAGCCATGCTGCAGCACAGACAGACAGACAGACAGACAGACAGACAGACAGACAGACAGACAGACAGACAGACAGAGAGAGAGAGAGAGAGGGTTACTATGACTGGAGTACAGATTGTAGAACCACGCTGCAGCACAGACAGACAGTAGTGGAAAATATCCAAAACAATTTAGGAAAATCATTAGTAAAATGAAAAATATTAGTAAATTATGTGAAAAATGTCAGAAAAATATCCTAAAATTATTAGGAAAATAGGTAAAAAATATGAAATGTAGGAAAATAATTAGTAAAACATGAAAAATGTCAGAAAAATACATGTAAAATGTCAGAAAATTATTAGTAAAATATGTGAAAAATGTCCAAAAAATGTGTGAAAAATATCCAAAGTTTTTGGGAAAAGTATTAGTAAAATATGTGAGAATATAAGTGAAATATGTCATTATAAGCTAATCTGGAACCATGAGATGTTTGTACATGAAGCTGCTGTGTCCATGTGTTGTGTCCAACATGTTACCTGCAGGTTCCTCGATGTGATGGAGGAGGTAGAGGAGACAGAAGAAGAGCTCGTTCCCGGCGCACATCACAAACAGCACCGGCTGCAGGAGACAAACACTCGGTCATTCTCCTTCTCTTTAGATTTACAGCATGATGTACAGCATTTGTGTGTGTGTGCGTGTGCGTGTGTGTGTGTGTGTGTGTGTGTGTGTGTGTGTGTGTGTGTGTGTGTGTGTGCTGCTCACCTTGGACGTGTAGTAGATCCGGAGGACGGGGTTGCCGGAGAGGTCGATGGTTTTGTGACTGGTCGATCCTTTTATAGTTGAGCTGAGAAAATAAAAAACAACAGAAGAAAAGAGATGAAGAGAGAAGCAGATTAACCGAGTTACTACTACTGAATACATGCAGAGAGAGAGAGCGGCGTCTCTCGGTGAAGACGTACCTGTGCAGGTGCAGCCAGTGGCTGGCGATGTCCACACACATGCTGACCTGGAACAGGATGGTGTAGGACGGGTAGAGCAGGGACAGGTTGACCAGCAGACACATGGTGGCACAGCGGTCCGTCAGCATGTCCATCATGGCTCCGAACTTAGTGGCTGAAAGAGAAGACACCAAGAAACATCTGTAACAAAACATCTGTTTATTCTCAGCCGGGGTTTTAGTGGTGAATGATAAACTGTAGATGCTTGAACATTTGTCTGTTCTGTAGTAAAGAAACTAGGCCAAAAATATGATTTTGTGTTATTGTGGAAAATTCTTTGTAAAATATGTGAAAAAATGTCCAAGAAACATGTAAAAATATCCGAAAAATATAGGAAAATATGTGAATAATATCCAAGAAATGTAGGGAAATTATTAGTAAAATATGTGAAAAATGTCCCAGAAATATGAGAAAAATATCTGAAAAATGTCAGAAAAAATTTGCATTACTGCGTTATAATCACGTTAACTTTGACCGCCCTAAAATAAACACTTGTTCTCTTGAAAGATACACAACGACGTAGGTTTGGTTTGGTGGAGGAAGACAAAATTATTTTAAAAATAAATCATCTTTTAAGGGGAAATTTAACTGTGTATAAAAATATAGATTAAATCATTTTCTTTTACCCCAGAAACTAAGGTGGCAACCGTTTAAGGTCGGGCAGGCTGTATGTAATGAAATAGAAACTCTGCACGCTGAATATAGACAGATATACATACATGCACATACAGTACATAATCATCACCTGTATGTGTATAAAATGTATATTTAAACATTGCATGTTGTTGGTTTTTATATTTAGATACTTGTTTTCACCTCCTTCTCTGAACAGAATGTTTAGTTTGTCTTCTCTTTGTTGTTGTTTTTAGCGGTTTGATGTTTTTCTGTTTCAGTACATTGAGTCAGATTCCTTCTTTGTGTTCACAATAAATCTGAATCACATTTTTATCAGCTTAGATGTTCTCTCGTCTGGACTGAGACGCTGAGAGATTTAAAAGAGACACTGAAAGCGAGGTGACGGGTACGTACACTGATTGAGCGCCCGGGCGGCGTGGCCGTCGAAGGCGTCCAGCAGAGCGCTGAGCAGGTAGCAGAAGATGGCGGGCCACGGGCAGCTGGGCATCAGGTAGAAGGACAGCAGGGCCAACACGATACGGGCGTAACCTGCAGAGACAAAGTACAAGTTATACCTCAGATACTGGTACTGTAACTCTGAAGTACTGTGTACTGGAGTATTTCCATTATCTGCTACTTTCTACTTCTACTCCGCTACATCTCAGAGGGAAAACTATACTTTTTACATTTATTTGAAAACTTTAATTACATAGCATATTTAGATTATTAATATAAAATCTAATCAACTAATAAATGTTGATGTATTATAATAGATTAAACTACCATCAGTATATAAAGTCATTAAAAGTAGCTCCACATTTACCAGCTGCAACATTTAAATGATGAATACATTAATGCATCAATCATTAGAATACTATAATATAATATAGACTATTCTGCACAATGAGTACTTTTACTTTTGGTACTTTATGTACATTATACTTTTGTACTTTTACTAAAATTGTAATACTTGTAACAGTATTTTCACACTGATCTGAGTACTTCTTCTACCTCTGATAGATGTATTTATTTATTTAAACCCTCTCTTTAGTGGGGGTAAATAATGCATATTCTTATTTATTACTGCTTATTTTACTACCTTTATTATATATTTATCTTATTCACAGTATTGTGAAACATAAATAAAATAAAGAATTTAAAAAATCATTGAATGTTGAAGACATGTATATGATGAGTGGGTTTATATTACAGGACGGAATTTTGATTTATATTTCAATAACAATTTAATTGATAAATTGTGTTCTAATGATGATAAATATTAACCACAGATAACCAGCTATTCACTTTACAATAGAAGAAATCCTCCACTTCTCAGCATGTTATATTTACAGATTCACACTGTGCTTATAGGTCATATATTGCATATATATGTCTGAATGGAAATATTTATACATATTTCTTATATAATTCTTCATAATTTACTTCTATTTCTCTACATATATTGTGTTATTATATTGTAGCATCATGTACATAATTTACATGATGAGGATCTTGTGCCTTTAACATGTTTAATATTTTAGTCTCACTATTATTAAATGAACCATTTATTACGATGAATACATCAAATATAAATCTGAATCATTTCATCAGATTGGACAGTAAATACTTGCTGTGTTTTCACAGAGACTTGAACTGAACTCAGGTCTACATGTGAGACCTGAACTCAGGTCTACATGTGAGACCTGAACTCAGGTCTACATGTGAGACCTGAACTCAGGTCTACATGTGAGACCTGAACTCAGGTCTACGTGTGAGACCTGAACTCAGGTCTACGTGTGAGACCTGAACTCAGGTCTACGTGTGAGACCTGAACTCAGGTCTACATGTGAGACCTGATCAAAGTTTATGAACTGGAGAGTTTTATGTCAAATAATTCACAATAAACGAAACAAAAACTAGAAACAAAATAAACTTAATTCAGTTTAATGTTAACAGAAGAAGATCAATAGATAGATAGACAGACAGACAGGTAGATAGACAGACAGGTAGATAGACAGACAGATATATAGATAGATAGACAGGTAGATAGGTAGACAGACAGGTAGGTAGACAGACAGGTAGGTAGGTAGACAGGTAGATAGGTAGACAGACAGGTAGGTAGACAGACATGTAGGTAGACAGACAGGTAGATAGGTAGACAGACAGGTAGGTAGACAGACAGGTAGATAGGTAGACAGACAGGTAGATAGGTAGACAGATATATAGATAGATCAATAGACAGACAGACAGGTAGATAACATTGTGTTTTATACATTCACTATAATCAGTACTTCTCTGAATGTGATCTGGTGACTTGTCTCCCAGGAGCCTCCACTGTTTGTATGCTAATGCTAAGCTAAGCTAAGCTAATGCTAAGCTAACTAGCTTCATGTTATTTAGAGTGTAAACTCACCGATCAGGTTGGGAACGAAGAAGAAGATGTTTTCCTGCGCCATCTTGGACGTTTTGGCGGTTTTTCTGTCGTCGTTTTGTTTCTTTTAGTTTCGTGTTTTAACTGTTTTAACTCTTTAAAAGAGAAACTAACTCAAACAGACAGTTGATGTTTGTTGAGGGACGACTTCCGCTTCCGCTCAGCAGCTCAACGTCGGACAGAAACAACAAGAACACCACTTCCGGTGCGTCTTTCAGAATAAAAGCGACTAATTTATTATTATGTATCTATTAAAAACAAAACATAAACTTTAAACAATGTTCTGATCAGTGTTTTTTAATGTAAACACTGAACAATGTATTTATGTTATTTTTAGAGCTGAAAGTTAAGTCGATTAATTGATTAGTAGATGAGTTGGACCTATTTTGATGATCAATAATCACTTTGAAGCTTATAAGACGAGATTATAAAATATGTATGTTTGTTGCTTGTCATAGTATGTTCATAGTATCAGTATAGAGCAGGGGTCAGCAACCTTTACTATCTAAAGAGACATTTTAGGCAAAAAATAAATAAATAAATAATTCTGTCTGGAGCTGCAAAACATGTGATCATTGTGATGAAGGTAACAGTTTATAGTCTAAGTATATAGTATATCAGTCTAATGCAGTGAGGGCCAAAGAGACAATGTACTACGGAGTATTAGGGCCACATTGAGGGAAAAAACATCTGAGATTTACAGAATAAAGTCAGAATATTACGAGAAAAAAAATCTTCATATTACGACAATAAATTCATAATTCTACGAATAAAAAGTCGTAATATCATGAGAATAAAGTCGTAACTTTATGAGAATAAAGTCATAAATCTACGAGAAAATAAATTGTAATACAACGAGAATAAAGTCATAACTTTACGAGAAAAAATCGGAATATTACGAGAATAAAGTCAGAATATTACGAGAATTTTTTTTAATATTACGAAAATAAAATCATAACTTTACAAGAAAAAAAGAAAATAACACGTAAAATTACTACTTTATAATATTATGACTTTATTCTCTAAATCTCAGATGTATTTTTTTTCCTCAATGTGGCCCTAATACTCCGTCGTCCCGTCGTACCATAGACCTACAACAATGATGGATAAAAATGAAAATATAAACAAAAAAACAGTTATTCATTTCCATGTTTATAAATCCACAGGGAGCCGCTGGAGAGGAGCTGAAGAGACGCAGGTTGTTGACCTCTGACCCGCGGACTAGACCTTTTAAAAACATCACTGTCATAAACTATTGTCTATTTTCAGCGGTGGAATGTAACTAAAAGTAAAAGTACAAAAGTACTTTAACTCAAGTAGTTTACTGTGAGGTACTTGTCTTTCTATTTCTATTTCTATATCTCAGAGGGAAAGAAAAAGTTTACAGTCACAGGGGACATTTTTATATTTAATAATACTTTAACTACATTTTCCTGATTAAGTTAAATAACTTTTACTGAAGTAACTTTTTTAATGCAGGACTTTTACTGTAACAGAGTATTTTTACTTTGTGGTATTGTGGTACTTTTACTGAAGTAAAGGCTCTGTTATATTCCCTCCATCACTGGCTGTTTTCAGATCTAGTTGAGTGACGTTCACGATGTGCTTTTATTTTAAAAGACAAAATCCTCTATTTCCGGTTTCAGTGACGATAGCGCAGCTCTGGTTGGTTGGGTCGTGACGTCACGCATGACTCACAGCGTGCCTCCCCTTTAATACCGTCCCCCCAGAAACAGACTGAAGAGCTTTTATTTTTAGGTTTCTATTCTCTGAGGTCACCGGAAGTCCGTTTCCTCCAAGACAAGAAAATAAAAGAATAAATTGAATTAATGATAAAATAAAATAAAAAATACTCATAATAATTTCTATTCTTTATTTATCACACATGAACAATAGCTGATCTGAATATTAAAGGATCAATCTCTGATTTTATTTATTTATTTTTGGACAACACAGAGATTTGATATTAAATCTAAAATTCTGCATTTCTTGTGTTTTGTTTCTGATATAATGGATCTCAAGGTATTAATTGATTATTAACTATTGGAAAAGACTATAATTATTCTGGCAGGGCACTCCAGGTATGGAGGATGGAACCTGCCAAAATCTAAAATAAATAAATAAATTAGTCAATAAATAAATAAATGTCATTAAATGCAGCAAAACATATTAAAAATAAATAAAGTCAGATCTGTTCTTCAGCACAAAAGGTCAAAGTGTAAAGCTACCAGGAACCCAAAAAGACAAGAATTGTGACAAAATCATCAATAAAAATGTACAAATCTTTAGTTATAATCACTCTAAATATTATTAAAGAACCGTTCTATAATTGTTTCACTATTTACAGGCATAAATACTGTAAATAAAACCCTGATGGACATGAACCTCAACATGAGAAACAATGAAAACAAAACCAACACGTCTGTTTTTGTTCATTTATTTTCTCCAAAATTATTTCGTTACGTTTCTGTACAACTCGATTCTCCTCCGAACATTTTGAACCTGAACATTTGAAACTCGACCTCCTGCTGTAAAAACAGTTTTAAATCCATCCATCACACATCCATCCTGCTCGACACAGACTCTCATCATCATCATCATCTTCATCCTTCCTGTCAGTCTATCAACCTGCTGGCCACAAACACACAAACAGGACAGTCGGCGTGTTTCTGAAGCCGTTTCCTGCCTTTAAACTGCACCAGGAAACGTTATGGACCCACATGGAAAGAAATTAATTCATTAAACTATTAATTAAAGGAAGAACATTTTGGGAAATGTGCTTGTTTTGCCATCGAAACACGGACAAATGAACATGGGAAAAAACATTTAAAAAACAGGTAAATTCATCTTTTTGTCAACATTTGTTTGATTTTTCTTCTGGATGAAAATTTGCTTCATGTGTTTCAGTTTTCAAATGTCAAACTGCCCTTGAACGCACCACAGAGAACAGTTTCTGTGACACTGAATGTCTAAATCTGATAAAACAATAATTAGAGCTGAAATAATTGGTTGATAAATAACTTAAATCAACATCAGCAATTAATTAAGTTGATAATAAAACAGTTGTTGAAGTAAATTTCCAGCTTCTTGTAAGAATTTTCATCTTTTCTCTGTTTTATGTGACAATAAACTGAATATAGTTGGGTCATTAAAGACTATTTTATGAAGCAATTAATCGATTAATTGAGAAATCAATAACAGCCAGTAGCCACAACAGATCAACAATCTACAGCTGCAACTAGTGATTTTCATCATCAATTAACCTGCAGATTATTTCTTCAATTAATAGATTGTTTTCTTTATAAAATGTTTCGTTTTGTCCAAATATCACCCCCAAAATATTCTGTTTACAAAAAATAAAGAAAAGCAGAACATTTTCACATTTGAAAAACAGAATTTTTGGCATTAAAATGTAATCAAAAAAAATACTTAAATGATAAATCAATAATGAAATCAATTGCCAATTTATTTTCTGTCCAATAATTAAATTGTTTCAGCTCTAAACTGAATATCAGTTGGTCGGTCGGACAAAACAAGACACTTAGACTATTTTATGAACCAATTAATTAATCGATTAATAAAGAAATCAATAACAGCCAGTAGCCACAACAGATCAACAATCTACAGCTGCAACCAGTGATTTTCATTATTGATTATCCTGCAGATTATTTCTTCAATTAATCGATTATTTTCTTTATAAAATGTTTAAAAAAACGTCTCGTTTTGTCCAAAACCCCCCAAAAATATTCTGTTTACAAAGAATAAAACAAAGAAAGGCAGAAAATTCTCACATTTGAGAAGCTGGAAAGAGAACTTATGGAATTTAAATAATTAAAAAAAAAAAGACTAAAATGATATACAGTGAAGGAAATAAGTATTTGATCCCTTGCCGATTTTGTAAGTTTGCCCACTGACAAAGAAAAGAACGGTCTATAATTTTAATGGTAGGTTTATTTTAACAGTGAGAGACAGAATATAAAAAAAAAAATCCAGAAAATCACATCATATAAAAGTTATAAATTGATTTGTATTTTATTGTGGGAAATAAGTATTTGATCCCCTAGCAACCAACAAGAATTCTGGCCCCCACAGACCGGTTAAATTAGTCCTCTCGCTTTAAGAAAGTACTCCGAATCTCAACTCGTGACCTGTATAAAAGACACCTGTCTCAACTCATTACCTGTATAAAAGACACCTGTCCACAATCAGATTCCAACCTCTCCACCATGGGCAAGACCAAAGGGCTGTCTAAGGACGTCAGGGACAAGATTGTAGACCTGCACAAGACTGGAATGGGCTACAAGACCATCAGCAAGCAGCTTTGTGAGAAGGAGACAACTGTTGGTGCCATTATTCGGAAATGGAAGAAACACAAAATGACCATCAATCGCCCTCGGTCTGGGGCTCCACGCAAGATCTCGTCTCGTGGGGTATC
>CAKAKR010061019.1:0-18236 GCA_916700685.1 Adelosebastes latens | reverse complement strand
GAAGGTTGCCGAGGGGTTAAGCATGTGTTTACTGCGACCAAAAAGTGATGCCGAAGGTTGTCGAGGGGTTGTTAAGCACGTGTTTTGTGTTTAAGCATTGCTGATTTATTCAGTCTGATTTCCACCTAGTTGTATGTTGAATAAATGAATACAGAAAATTCCGGACCAATAATAAACATGTAATAATAAACATGTCGTGTCTGTGATTATTACATTCAAACCGGCTGCATGGGAAACCGAGTTAATGGTGGAGCCTCAGATCATCAAAAAGCTCAGTTTTGAACCCAACATTTTCCAATGTTATAATCTTCTTCTAACCATCGTCGCTTCACCTTGGAGCCATTAGGACCTTCTAGTGTTACCTGTCCTGTCTGTGGCCCAGCGGAGCCCCAGAGCCCCGGCCTTTGTCCGGGCCCGGGCAGCAGGTGAATAGGATGCCCATGCGAGGGGCCTCTCAGCCCAGATACACCTGATACCTGGCTCACACCCCCACAACAACACCCACCCAACCCTCCAAAGTCCCCACTGGACCCCTAAAGCCCCCCAACTCCTCCTCCTCCTCTTGTGTGCCTGCCAGCTGGCTTCTTCCCTCGCAGACACACACCGAGAATGAAGGATGTTATTGTTGACAGTATTGGCAGCTCTGCCCCCCCACTGAGTGTATGTTATGTGTATGTTCCCTCTCTCTCTTCTTTTTGTCGGCTCTATGTGGGCTCTGCCCTGTTGTCTGAGCCTCATATCTGTGTGAACTCTGTGTTCACCTTTGAAGTTCTCTGCCATGCACCTCCTCACCCCCTCTGCCACTCCCCGTCTCTCCTCCACCACTTTGATTCCCTTTCTTGTTACGAGGAGTTGGCTGATCCACAGACAATACCACTCAGTCTGTTCTATAGGCTAGGTGTTACTGAGAAAATCAACATACATGGTTCAGGTGTAGAGGCCTGTACTACGAAGCGAGTTCAACATACCCAGGGTATCTTCTCGTTATCTGGCTTAAAGGTAGGGTCGACGATGTTGGAAAGCTAGCATCATTTGAATGTAGCATCGCCTCAGGAGCTCCGTCTAAACCCACCCCCTTCCATCGGGGCTCCTTCCAAGGCAACGCCCCCCCACACACACACATGCACGAGCACCGCCGCATCGTAACTACTTCACAGACACAGAGCTCAGAGAGGACCTCAACTCAACAACGCTACCATATTGACAAGTAACCGCGGCAGTGCTACTGCAGGGCTGAGTTTTCTCTTCCATTCTCCAGTAAACGTGCGGCAGCGACGCGCTTTGAGTTCAGGCTGGTGCACGCCAAGGGTAGAGTACGAGCAGGGAGGCATCTGATTGGTTCTTTCCAAGCGGACCTCGAGGCAGTGATTGGTAGACGTTTTTACAGTATTACAGCAGCAACAGATGACGGCTCTTTTCCAGTTCCTTTACAGAGCTCATCCGTAATGGATCGCTGTCGGGGTGTAAAGACCATTTCAACCAATATAACAAATAGTGGAGACTGGAGAACATCGTCAACCCTGCATTTAACTAACCCTAACAAACGAGATCTCGCTAAGCGGTCCGACGATGCTGGTTATCAACTCATTAAATTGACCCAGGGTTTCTCTATCTGGCTCTGAGTAAGTTCACATGAACGGGGTGGTGTTTGCAGCATCTGTCCAATCACAGACATGGACAAGTCTACTGTCTTGCAGACAGAAAGACAGAGCGGCACGTTTTACAAAGGAAGAGCAAACTATATTAAACAAATACGAAAATGTTAAACACTTAATCCAGACTAAAAGTAACACAGTTGAAGCTGCCAAATGCAGGACGAACAGCTGGAAAAAGAAGAATTGCGGATGTGCAAATACAGAAATTAATAAACTTATTAATTTAACGGAATACTCAAAAGTCAGATATATTCGTCTAGATGGGGCAGTGATGTATAAATAGCTTTCAAAATATAATAGATAAATAGATCACACTTCATTATACCGTTTAGCAATAATGTGGTGTGTATGACGATTTCAGCCTTCTTTCAGCTGCGTCCCCGTTTCCGGCAGTGTGAAACGCACTTGAGAGCAAATAAATAAATAAATATAAAAACATAATTCAAAGCGGTAAACACCCACAGCAAAAATCCAGCTGTCCTTCCTGCATTTGTCAGTTTAAACTGTGTTGTTTTTAGCCTGGATTATGACTGTAACTTCTTCGTCTTTGTGTAATATTATCATATGATCTGCGCTCCGAGCTCTGATTGGTCAGTAGGCGGTGCTTTTATACGAGTTGATCTCTTATCTGGAACATAACCTGCTCCGGAGCAGGTGTTACCATGGTGATCTACCCCGGTAAGAGGTGAACCACCGTCATAGGACAGAAAACCCTGAAGGGTTAACCCAAATTTTCCTCGCTAACCCCAAATCCTGCTTCGTAGTACAGGCCTCAGGCCTCAGATCTTGTGTGGTCTGCATTTGTTCATTTGTGCATTTATGTGAGTATAGATACTAAATACAGGCAAACATTTGGGGTACATGTTTAAAAACTGCACCAGATGGGTACAAACATGGACGGGTGGTTTGAAAACTGTCCCAGTAACTTTGTTTGCACTGGACTATTGGTGTGCTTTCTCCACAGACTGTCTAATGCTCTGACTTTTTACTGCATGTCACCAACGTGCTGAAATAGCACCGTTACTTTGAAGGCAGGCAGGTGGATTAAATCCAGCCTCACATTTGCATGCTGATGATAGTTTGACTGGGCTGGCTGAAAGACAATCCAGTGAAACCTTTTCATTGCCTTTTCTTTTTACTGCGCTCACAAACAGTCGTAACCATCACAGGAGTTACCCACAATGCATCTGTCTTGTATTGTATCTCCATCCTGTTTACTTTTTCAGAACAACCTTGTTGTGGTGCCTGAACACTGTGCAGTTTAGAGGTTATCCATTGTGAATACAAGTTGTTGAAATTGAAAAGGATTGCACATTATCCACATACAGTATATCATGAACCATATCATTCTTCTACTGATATTAAAAAAAATCAAAACCACAACTACTGTAGTTGACAAAACAATCTCACCATTCAGTAGCTGTTCTGGAGCTTTTGGATCAGATCACACGATCTTCTTAAGCAGATGGAGTTTTCCTAGTTATCATGGAATCATATTTCATGTAAACTCATCCATGTTTGCTTCATAGAGAGCTGAAGTCCCTCCCCTTCCGGTGGACCACCATGGGACCTTATTTTGGAAAAAATATGAATGGTAGTCAATGGCAAGAGACAAATAATTTTTTGATGCCGTTTGAATTGCACCATGAATAAAAGATTAAAAGATAATTTTGCAAGTCAAGAAAGTCTCAGTATATTGTAAAACTGTTGAAGTATCAGACTGTGAAAATAGGTAATTAGAAACGTAGTGACGTCTCTCTCTGAAGCTACGATGTCTGTGTGTTTCGTACTCCTACTCCTACGATACTTTCACAGTATTTATATAGAACTTAAACCTGCTTTATAATATAAAAGCCATGAAAATGTCACTTTTTACAATATGGGACCTTTAAGTCTTGTTGTAACTGTTGTCATTAGTGTGATTTTGGTTATTTCCTGTATTTTTCTTACTTTTGGGGGGTGGGAGGGAAAAATGGATGAAAAAATAGAAGATTTGCTCTGATAAAAAGAGCTGGGAACACATTTTATATGGCAGAACATCGAACAAGAAAGCTTTTAAAGCTTTTTAAACAGTCAATGTTTGTCATTTTTATTCATTCAACTTAATTTTATTCAACTTTGTTTCCTGCTTCTACCTCCAGTAAACTTTTTTATTTTTTGACTGATCATCAGAGAAAATCTGTATTGATCTTTTAACTCAGTGCATGTGTGTGTGTGTGTGTGTGTGTGTGTGTGTGTGAGAATGTGTTTATGTGCACATGTGACTGTGTGAACGCCGGCTGTGTCTGTGGGGAATGATGAATGGCTTATTTCGATCTCTCAGCCCTCGGCCCGTTTATACAAACCAACGACTAGAGCTTTGTCAGCAGAAACAAATGAGCTATCAACACACAAACAATCTCTCTCTCTCTCTCTCTCTCACACACACACACACACTGGTCAGCTGTGAGTAAGATGGATTGGACCTGAGGTGTGTCTTGTCTCGGTTATTGATAGGCAGGTATCGGAGTGGCAGCATGAAATATTAATAGAGTGGAGCTAAACGCCGGTCTAACACCAGGAATGAGAAGGAGAAAGAGAAGGGCAAAGAGTGAGATGTCTTGAGATAATGCACTGACAGTAGCCATATACTGTATATAATACCTGAGGTATGACAGCAGGCAGCACTGAGGAGTAGCATCAGAAAAGACGTACTGTACGTGTGTCTGAGAATGTGAAATATGTCTGATATCAGTGTCAAATTCTGTCTTTTCTCAATGGAAATTCCCTCCATCTTTGATATATCTCATGAACACAAACACACACACACTTAACTCTCTCTCTCTCTCTCTCTCTCTCTCTCTCCCTCTCTCTCTGTGTAACAACCCACATCCTGTTGTGGTTCTTTTTCTCTCCTCTGCTTTGATATCTGAGAACCGCCGCTGACTTATGTGGACAGACAAAGCACACCTTTGTCTTTGCCACACTGCACGAGTGTTTGTCATCATAATTTTTTTTGCAATCTCTTGTGTGTTTGACTGTATCCAAGTTCTTCCTACCATAATGATAGCAACACACACACACACACGCCAAGGATTTGTCCTCAGTATTACACTTTACAGTAAACAGCAAAGAGGGTTGAAACATCCCTCCACTGTTAGACGCAGAGAGGGCACATTATGTGTGTGTGTGTGTGTATTGACGCAGCACTGCAGAACGATCTATACTAATGATTTCCCATAGACACCTCAAGTTGATCTGGGAACCAGTGAGGATGGGAGGGAGGGAGGGAAGTCAAAAGAGACGAATGAAGAGATGGAAAGAAAGAAGGAAGGAAGGAAAAGGCAGCACAGGGATGGAGGAATGGAGGGACAATAACACCAATGATGTGAATCCATGATTTACAACTGCTGGAGCTAGACCCTAAGTCTTTAGCTGACTTTAGCCGGTGCATCCTGCAGGGTTTCTAATCCTTTGTTTGCCATATCATTTCTAGGATTTTTTTTTTTTTTTTAATTAAAATAAAATAAAAGAATAATGATAACAATAAATGCATGTGATCAACACTGCTGTTTTACTTAATTTAATATATTTTAAATGGAGGGAATATAAGGAAGGATATGGAAAAACACCAGTGATGTGAACCCATGATTCACAACTGAAACAGAACGGTGTTGACTAAATGATGTGCTCATTTTTTTTTTATTTTTTAGGTACAACTTTGTTTAGAATCTGGCACCACTTATTATAGTTATTAATTGGGCTGTCAATCTATCAAAATATTTAATTGTGATTAATCGCAAATTAATCGCACATTACTGAGGGATCATCTTTTCATATGGACGTTCTTTGTCTGGTAAAAATCAGTCACTGACATACAAATGTAGAAGAGTTATGACTGCAACTAATAATTATTTTCATTATTAATGTATTTATTCAATTAATCACTTGATTTATACTGTAAAATGTATAGAAAAGACCTTATCCCCCTAATTTATTATTTATTTTCGACCTGTCAGAAAAAGCCAGAAGTATTTAATTAATATATACAAGGGCTGTCAATCGATTCAAATATTTAACTGCAAATTAATCGCACATTTTTTATCTGTTCTACATGTACCTTAAAAGGGAGATTTTTCAAGTATTTAATACTCTTATCAACATGGGAGTGGACAAATATGCTGCTTTATGCAAATGTATGTATATATTTATTATTGGAAATCAATTAACAACACAAATCAATGACAGATATTGTCCAGAAACCCTCACAGGTACTGCATTTAGCATAAAATATGCTCAAATCATAACATGACAAACTGCAGCCCAACAGGCAACAACAGCTGTCAGTGTGTCAGTGTGCTGACCTGACTATGACTTGCCCCAAAACTGCATGTGATTATCATAAAGTGGGCATGTCTGTAAAGGGGAGACTCGTGGGTACCCATAGAACCCATTTTCATTCACATATCTTGAGGTCAGAGGTCAAGGGACCCCTTTGAAAATGGCCATGCCAGTTTGTCCTTGCCGAAATTTAGCATAAGTTTGGAGCATTATTTAGTCTCCTTCTTGACAAGCTAGTATGACATGGTTGGTACCAGTGTATTCCTTATGTTTTTTCTAGTTTCATATGATACCAGTAACTTCACTCTAGCTTTAAAACTGAGCCCGCTACGATCGTAAAATCTGGTGGTGAGTCAATAATAATCACGTCAATAACAAAATGCTAATGGGTTTTCTCACTTTCCAATAAGCCATCAGCTAAATTTAGTAAGTCATCTGCTATGTTAATAAGTCATAAGTCTGTGGTAAATATTAATAAATAGTTTGTGATAAATGATTTGTGGTTTGGCCCTGCAACTAAATAGACAAAGCAAGGTAAATTATTTATTAATGGTTATTACAGCCATTGGCTACAACTTATAAACACACATTAGAAGGTGGAACCAAGCAGCCGCCTGGTTCTGTCTGTGAGCTCTGACGTGACGCCGTGGTTCATCGGTGTCGCTTTTACACGTCTGGCAATCATTATCTACTAATACGGCAGCTGAGGAAGAGCTCAAAACACATAACCTTCTATAAATGCAATAAAGTAAAAACAAATATTAAAGACACAATTCTGAAGTGTTCAAGCAGAAATCACTGCATAGTTTTTGGACGTGGCACCAGAACAAGAAAGATGTGTTTTACACACCGATATCGAATATTGACATTTTTAAATGGCACTGAAAAGTTATGCGTCATTTATCATCTATTATTAATGAATTATTGAACCTTTAACTGCATGTTTTTTTTCAACTCACATATAAGGGAAATTAGAAAAATATACAGTATACAATATATATAATCATTAAAAGATTGTTTTTTTAAATTCTTGTTTTCATTGCATTTTTTTGACTATGGGATCATGTAATAGTGATTGTTTCTGCGTACATCGACGTCAGTTTGTGTGTGTGTGTGTGTGTGTGTGTGTGTGTGCGTGTGTGTGTGAGAAGCCTTGAACCTGCACAGTGGAATTTCCTCCATTCACCTCACATTGTTCAGACTAACAAGGAGTCAAAGACAACAGGGCAGAAACAATCCACACCCTTCAGGGCGTCTCTGAGGAACCATAAGCACTTCCAGGTCAAAGGGCCAGCAGGATGATCCCACGGGTAACGAGACACACACACACACACACAAACACACACAACACACACACACACACACACACACACACACACATACACACATACACACACACATACACACACACACACTGCAGTTAACTCCACATCAACAGGTCATTATGACACAAATCATGTCTATAATTTTGTATTTGTGAGTCTCTTTAAGCTGGGCATACACTGTACGATTTTAGCCCGTTTCTGGCCCGAATTTTGAGCCGCACGACTCATTTTAGAGTCGGACCGAATTTCAGCTTCGTCGGATGTCGTTTGCCGTGCAGTGTAGGGATGTGCACCGAGAACCGATTAACTCCTCCCGACCGTCCGTCGGACAGTTTTTGACATGTCAGAAATTTTGTCTTGCACAGTTGAAGCAGAGCCACGAGGCGATTCCTCAACATTAGTGCCTTTTTTATCCTCTTTAGTCATCAGAGCGTAGCTATCAAGATAACAATGTAGTCTACAATAGATATAGCTAGTAAAACGTAGCTAGCTTACCTCTAATTCTCTCTGCAACTCGCCACAGCGAGTCCATATAACGTTACGCCGCTGCCTCTTTTTTTTTTTAGACGTTTCAGCAGACAGGGTGGCACAGATGATCAAGGCAGCACGTTTCTGCCTTGTTAGCATTGTGACCCGTACAGACCTCTGCTAGCAAACTAACTTTACCTGCCTCGGAGCATTTTTTCTATTTTACATGTACAGTGTGAGCACTCAGGTCGGTGCCGACGATCGGACCATACAGTGTGAGCACATAAATAGTGAGCTTTGGCTTTACATCGCAAACAATCTACTCGTACATCAGGAGTAGGAAGTACACAACAATATCTCTAAAATGGTACAGTGTATGCCCAGCTTCAGAGACATGAGAGTGGAGTCTTCCAGTAGGGCCACCTGTATTCTCTGAAGACGTATTTTGCTGATTGTTTCTCACCATCTACTGATATATTAATACCACTGGCAAAAATTCACAGTCGTCCTCTCGAGGACGGTCTGACCTCTACGCTAATGATAATATAAAAGTAGCTACAGAGCATGAGAACAAATGAAATCTTCCATCTCATCATGTTTATCCTCTCTGCGTTCCCACGCCTGACAGAGGGAAATCACTAATGGATAAGATAACAGAGCAGAGGTAGAGAAACTGTCGAGGGGAGTGTCCAGACAAAGGAAAATATCCTTTAATGATTTAATTTTCACCCTGCGAAGTGACTGATGCTCATTACTTTTGAAATGATCCTGGACTGGCTGCAAAAAACCTGACTTTCACACAAACACGCTCCCTTAAACGGTCCTTGAGCAAGGCACAAAACTGGAGCAGGTATAATTCAGCAAAACTCTTCACTGGATAAATTAAATTGATATTCAGCACCTCTTTCCCCTCTACGAGCCTATTTATTCAACCAATCCCTCAAGTTCTCAGGCATCTGTAGATCTCTATGAAAACCCCAAAATGGTTGATCACAAAAACAATTGAAGGTGTGAGAAATGTGGCTTCTTAAAGCTGCATTAATGCATCTTTGGCCACTAGGGGGCAGAAAACACCAAAATAAGCAAACAGATACTCATCATCCCATCACCATTTATGGTTGTTATGCTAATGTGCTTCAGTCACATCCAGCAGGCACAAAGCAACATTAATCTTTTTTTTAAACTTGACCTCACTGTATAAAATGACCTGTGGTGACCTCTAGGATAATCACAGCCTCATGAAACTTTACAGCCACAAACTATAGACCTAGAGCATTCAGAGGATGGATGGCTTTCCTAGCTAGATTGACATTAAGGGGGTTTCTGAGCAGTTTACACAACAGAAGTGCTCGCCATCCAATCGTGGAAAAATGCAATTCTTGCAGTAATCTCCAAATGTCAAAAGTTTTTGATACCAAATCACAGCATGGCTTTTTCTATGGTGTTCCTCAAGGTCTTGGTGTCTTAGTGTGGTACTTTGGAGGAATTTATCATTTTTATCAATTCTCGAGTGGTAAAAATGGTTAAATTTAGCACCAAAACTGTGTAACAAATGGTATCAACCCAAAAACTGCTGCAGCAACTTATGAGACATAATAGAGCATGGGGATGACCATCATATACTTCTATCATAATGTTCTAAACCCTTATACACCTTCACAATTTATTTTAAATAATTAATTAATTCATGTTCATTTCAGATTAGAACAACTTGACACACTGCGCTGAGCTGCATCTCAAATTAATTTCCAGGTTCCAGCTTTCAGATGATGTACACCACTTCTATGTGACATCTACTGTTGACCTGCTATCCCCCCCTAAAGACCCGCTGTACCTCCCTAAAAAAGACAAAAACGTGTCTATTGTGGGTCTCAGAGGGTTATTATGAACATGAGCTTGTGTGTGTGAGACAGCGAGGTGTGAGAAAGAAGGTTCAAGGTGCTGCATTAGAGGAAACAACCATGACGAGGGTTGTGACCTGCAGGGTGGTGGTGAGGTTGCAGAAAGAAAAGAGTGTGTTTGTACACGAGTCTGAGCACTCGCAGCCACATGACTCTTGTGTGCATGTGTGTGCGTGTGTGTGTGTGTGTGTGTGTGTACATGTGTTATCGAGGGGAAGTGATTATAACGTGGTCGGGGGGGAAACCTCCACTTCAGCTGCTATTGTTCAGCCCTTCCTGGTCGTTACAGAGGAAGACGAGACTCCATCACTGTCACACTTTTTCTCTGCCTCACTTTCTCCCTCAAACTCTTTCATCTCTTTCACTTCATCTATTTATTTTTTATCTTAACCCTTTTTTCTGTAGCTAAAATACAATTGATTCAAATAACAACATCACATTTCATCACATTTACCTGAACACACACTCACACACACACACACACACACACGTAGGCCAGATTAAAGTGATGTTATGCTGCCATCTATTGTCTAAAACAGGCCATGATTGGTAGGTCAGTTACTACTGTACCACAAAAATATCCACACTGGAATGTCAAGGCTTATTATTTATCTAACGATTTAACTTCATTCTGTATATTTCACTTAGTCTATTTGGATATCATCATTGTTATTATTATTATTATTACTCCAATATCAAACATGGAGCCTGTGTAAGTACTGAACGAAGTGAAGTCACAGTGAAGTCTTGTGCATCACGGGCTAAATCTTGCCATGTGTAAGCTTTAGCTAACGACGACAGCAACAACTGCTTTCAACACGGATAAATAGATAAATACTCACAGAAGACTTTCATTGTTAGATTTATTACTTTTATGAAGTCTCTGAAAAAAACACTGTTGTTCCAAGCTGGATTACAAACCGTCTGAAAGGGATACGATCGCACCCGACCTAACCCTAACCCTAACCCTAACCCTCATTAGAAAGCTACGGCGGTGACGAAGCAGCTGCAAGTTAAAGTATAACTTAAAAATAGTAATTTTCTGTCGTATACGACAGCGTCGACCATTTAACAATGATTAAATGGAAACCTTCCACGTCTGTCAGTCCAATAATTTGGTAGCAAAGGTAACTAATAATAAACAAAATACAAATGAAAAATAAATAAAACACACATGTCCAAGTCAAGTGGTTTCGACACATACTATGTAATCCCCCTGGTTCCATTCTACACCGTCTACTATCAATGAAAAAGGCTAAAATGCCTGATAAATATCTTTAAAAAAAAAAGAAATCTGAAAAGATAATCAAAGTATCAAGATAATATTTTGCTTTACTGGTGTTTCCTTACTCTGTGAGTTCGCCCAGCATCGATGTCGTGGTTCTCCAGCTGCTCCTCCAGCGTTTTCTGGAGGACGGAGACACAAAAAATCCACATTAGAGACACACAATCATTCAAATATAAAAATCATGTCATTTGACTGTTGCAGTTTCCAGCTGTTTACAGACGGTAGTGTTTTTCAAGTCCACATCTCTTCACCTTGATGTCCTCACCAACTGACAAAGTAAAAATCATATAGCACACTTTTATAGAATTTATGGATATATTTATAGTTAGCATTGACACTGGAAAGCGTATTACAGACTGATGTAAACTAGATCCTGTCCTACATACTCTGGTACGGTAGGTGGCAGCATGCAGCTCAAGGTTGGCATTGCAATCCGCCATAAAAGGCAAAGAAGACTACGACGAAGACATTGGAAAGTGGGGAATTGCATAATTGTCCATGAATAAAATGACAAAGATATGCAGGAGACTGAGACAAGAAAATACTCTTCCATAGTTCCCATGGACTGTGTGAACACCAGTCCACCTGCATCCATCTGTACTATGAAACTAAATAAAGTTTGAGTTGCATTCATTTCAAATTGAACAATGTTACACACATTCAAACCACCTTTGGTGTATGAAATAAAAAGCGGATATTTGCCCTGATAAATTATCTTTCATTTCCATTTATTTTGTTGTTCAATAATTAATAATTTCAATACAATTAATCTTGTATGAAAGTGTGTTTTTAGGAAACACTAAATTACCTTTTTCCGTGACATTGGGAACCGGTATCTGCCTACAATTCCAGGAATAATAGTCAGACTTTGTGGCCAATTGTATCATTGTATTATTATTATATGTTTAGGCTGCACACGTTCTTTTGGTTAACTTCACTTCTGGTAATTGAGACACATTTTTACCTGTTCACTTGGACCGCGGGAGTTAGACAAAGAGGGTGAAATAGGCTTGGATATTTTCTGTTGACCGTCACTTCACGTTACATACTTTAGTTATTCCAGTTAGCCTTGTTGTTTGTAATTCCTTTAATTTAAAGGGACTGTTTGTAAGAATCAGAAATGCTTGTTAACAGCGACACCTGTGGCCGTTAAGTCAACGAAAGTCAGCGTCGCGCTCGCGCTTGTGCTCGCTCTACATAGACATGAACGAGCATCGCTCAAAACAGTGAGGCGACACATGTCTGCTAAAACCACAATATGCTGATCCTAGTGTTGGCTTTTCCTGCCTCAGCCGGAGGGAACAGGGGAGACACCGACCGCGGTCAGAGGAAGACACCGGCACCTGATTGGAGACGATAACGTTTCTCGCTGCGGAGCCCCGTCACTTCACAAGACACGGAAACCTCTGTTGGTCTGGAGGAGCTGCAGCATTTATTTCTGCACAAACGTCCACTGTACATTAACTAGATATTCTCAGAGCTACGAAGTCTTCTGCAGTGTGTAGTGTGCGCGCATGTACGTGAGAGTGGAGCGAAAGAGCGAGAACGAGCGCGGTGTGTGAGTGAAGGCAGGCAGGCAGAGGAGCAGAGTACAGCAGAGACTCCGGCCCTGGAGACCAAAGCTACGGTCTCACCCACGTCCTCCGACCGCGGCCAACACTGTTTAACAGACGGGCTTCACTAGATAAAACTTTGCGGTTTTGATGCTTCCGTGTAGTTTGTGTTGGAGTCTGAATCTGAACAGTGTAGCCACACGCGAGCGCGCATGGGACACCCACCCGGGTGATTTATACGTGTAAGAGGTTAGAAACAGTCCCTGGGCGACCGCGCCTTCTCAGTTGCGGGCCCTAGTCTGTGGAACAAACTGCCTCACCACATCAGATCTGCTCCCTCTACAGAGTCTTTCAAAGCACAGCTCAAGAACCACCTCTTTTCTTTGGCTTTTGAATGTACTTGAAATGTGATTACTAATTGGCCTTTTATAATGCTCATTATAACAGTCTTTTACTCATGGATTTTAACTTGGTCTCTGTCTGTGGATGTGTGAGATTTTGTTTTCTGCTCTGTTGACCTGTTTTTATTCTGCCTATGTCTGTAAAGCACTTTGGTCAGCTCATGTTGTTTTAAATGTGCTAAAGAAATAAATTTGACTTGACTTGACTTGACAGTCCCTTTAATAAACAGTAAAACACATGTGGACTTTTGGACTTTTTGGAACAAGTCACACAGTCAAGAGCCTCTTAGCGGCTTTTTAATTGATAGTAGTACATAGAGTACTATATGACACATAAACTGGTTGAGGTCATCTGTAATATATCTACCTGTTTAACACTCTTTGACCAACTGCATCAATGCTTCATGAGCCTTCATCTCACCATCACTACTATACACTGTATAGCACCAGTTGCTCCTGACTCAAACCTGGATATCTCAGGTGATCAACTTTACAGTGATAGATATATGATATATATATGGCTCTCCAGCTCTATGCTGTATATTTACAGAGTCTTCCCTGTGAGTTGGCGCCTCTGACAAATGTGCATTTATGGGAGAAAACCGACGACACTCACCTGCAGCAGCAGCACCTGTGGGCGACCATGACCGGATGTTATCATTGAATGAAGGCGTGACGAAACACAAGACCAGAGTCAGCCAGCCAATCAGATGTAAGTTTAGATGGGCGCTAGGACCCGCCCTCTCAGGCAGCGAAGTGACGAAACTCGGGGGCTTTTTTGACAACAGCCCTGCCGCCATTTTGGACTGAAAAGGCCAATTAGACTGAAAAAGAGACTAAATCAGAGGATATCTAATATTTTTTTTGAGGTAAATCAGCTACCCTGTAGGAACACTTAAATAGTCCTCATTTAAATTATTATGTACTAAAAGTTTAAATAAATCCTGTCCAACTGGGGGTTTGTTAACTTTATCTCAAATCTAGCGCTAATGTGCTGTAAGGTGAGCTAACTTGGCTTGCCATAGTCAGCACATTTCAGAAAACAGCATAAAAAGCAATTAAATACGTTATCTATGACCGGTATAATTTTACTAGGCAACTGTAAATATTGGGGTAATTTGGCAGTAATTCCAAAGAAATGTACTTGCTAATTATCACCTAATTACCATGAAATTTGCAGACCTGTAAAATAAAGTGTTACCAAAGTATCTATAACTCAGATAATCTGTTTCCATTAAAGTTTTTGCATTTTCTCTCTTTGTTTGGCGAAATTCAGGTTTTTCTTTTTTCTTTTTCTTTTAAATGAGCAAAGTCAAACTGTCCTTAAAGCAGGCAGAAGGAAACATACTGACTGATGTGAGGCAGATTTTATTAGTGACCCATTTAAGGCCTAACTGTCCCACCAAATGTGCTATCGATGTCGTCCATCTTGTCTTCATCAGTTCAGCCAGCTGCTGCATGACTGCCCTCGTATACAAGCTACAGCACCTATATATCTACCTATATACAAAGCAGATAGATATAGATAAGATATTTTATATTTTATTCTCCCAGTAATGTTCAACCATCAGTCTTGGAGGATAAAAAAGGTGCTGAATAACATCCTCCTCTGCTTTTATTTCCTTTATGTTAAAAGGTTACGGTACAACCTCGTATCAACCCAAAAAGAAAGAATAATAAATGCAAAAGACGGAGCACTGGTTAAACATTTCTAGAACTTTTAAATATATTTTTGTTTCACAAGAACACTCAATTTTACTAAGGGAAAAATTTGCATTTGTGTTTCTTTCAATTTGTAGATAAATGGATCTGATATGTCCGTATGGGTTTTACACTCCCAAAGGATTAAATGTCATTTTTTTGTGTCATTGTGTTAAAAAAAATCTATTTTTTTTATTTGTATGATTTCATAAATTGCAACTTTTTGTCCAAATGAAAAGAATACCATAACATTTACCCCAACTGTTCTCTACATCTTGCAAAGTTAAAAAAAAAAAAAAAGTGTTTTATTGTGTGTTTATGTGTATAAAAGACTTTTTGGCCGTTTTATGCCTTCATCATAGTGTTATTATTATTATTATTATTATTCATAGTGACAGTGATGGTTGCCATAGCTACGGGGCGCCCCTGCACGCTGCTGTGTGCGCGTGTGTTCTATGTTCTACGTTTAGGATGTCATTCTAGAATTCTATGACGCATCACAGCCGTTGTGGAATTCAGTGAGATTAGGACTCACCTTATTCTTCACTTGTTCTCTCACAGCAAGTTATCTTGCAAAACCACCGAGAAACCAAATCTCAACGCTAAATATCCACTTCTTCATTGACACAATGTTATCACAAAGGCAAAGTGAAGGTAAAGAATTGTTTCTATCACAGATCTGTGAAACACACACTCAGTAAGCAGAGCAGCAATACCTCTGTATGGTTTCTGTTGGAACATATTCATATGTAACGTGATTAATGCTACCTTTGAGAGATTAATATTCAGACTGTGTGAGAGAGATGTTTCTAATCATTTTTGTCCAATGCAGTTTGACAAAATGTTAGAAACACCTTTCAAGAATTCCCTTTTGTACATTTCCTAATATAACTGCAAAGTTTTACAATTGTGCAAAAAAAAACACCAATATTGTCAACTTGATGTTAGGTCAAATAGTTTCGTTTAATTACTTTCATGCACAGGTGGGTAGTTCCTGTAAGCCTATATTCAACTGGGTTAGGCAGTAATGGAGCACTGATTGGATTTATACTTATTTAAAAACTCAAAAACTGACACAGAGACGTAATAAAAGAGGATAAATATAATTAAAGATAAAAAGCTGTAGCTGACCTGATGACAGACAACGTAATTTAACTTTATACAGACATAACAAGGAAACACACCGTGTTAATAATAAGCCGACCACATCACGGTACCGAGTGCAATTCTACTTTATTTATTTATTTATTTATTTATGCACCATCTTCCCTTTGCATTTCATCCCTTATTTATTCCCCAAAACGTATTTATTTCTGTATTCTTTTCTTCATACATTTCTTTATGCATTTCTGCCTTATTTTGCAAATGAGGGGGCTTAATTAATTATGAACTATTTTTCAAAATTGATCGAAAATGACTTTATTATAAACAGTCTTTAAGAATTATACATTAAAATATCATATAATGGTTAAAATAGGGCCCTTAAGCTTGAGAAGCTGCTGTTCTTCATCGGATGTGGAAAACTAATAGAAGACACTTCTGATCAGACACAAATCTCACCATTGTGTGACTTATTGTCTACACAAATGTAACCTGGTAGCTGATGTCATGATTCAGGGAGTTTTTTAAAGAAATTTCAAATAAGTTATTTGCTAATTATTATATATTTACCAGCAGACATTGAAATAGCCTAAAGCATATGAATTAAATTTGTATTCTTTTTTTGGAAATGTATTAAATATCAGCTTTTGGGAAATAGCGGAATATAATAATTAAATAATGTTTATAATAAAGTAATTTTCAATCAATTTTGAGGTAAATATTAGGGTAATTTGGCAGTAATTCCAAAGAAATTTACTTGATAATTATCACCTAATTACAATGAAATTTGCGGACCTGTAAAAAGAAGTGTTGCCACTTTTGTTGTTGTTGTTTTTTTGGCCGTTTTATGCCTTCATCATAGTGTTATTATTATTATTATTATTATTATTATTATTCATCATAGTGTCAGTGATGGTTGCCTAGCTACCGGGGCAGTGATGGTTGCCTAGCTACCGGGGCGCGTTCTATGTTATACGTTTAGGATGACATTTTAGAATTCACTGACGCATCACAGCCGTTGTGGAATTCAGTGAGATTAGGACTCTGCCTCATTCTTCACTTGTTCTCTCAGAGCACAAGTTATCTCACAGTTATCTTGCAAAACCGCAGAGAAACCAAAACTCAACGCAAAACATCCACTTCTTCATTGACACAATGTTATCACACAGGCAAAGTGAAGGTAAATCATTGTTTCTCTCACAGATCTGTGAAACACACACTCAGTAAGCAGAGCAGCAGTACCTCTGTATGGTTTCTGTTAGAAAATATTCATATGTAACGTGATTAATGCTACCTTTGAGAGATTCATATTCAGACTGTGTGAGAGACATGTTTCTAATCATTTTGTCCAATGCAGTTTGACAAAATGTTAGAAACACTTTTCGAGAAAATTTAATCCAGTCATGGACATGAATTCCCTTTTGCACATTTCCTAATATAACTGCAAAGTTTCTAATCGTGCAAAAAAACAACAACAATATGTTCAACTTGATGTTAGGTCAAATAGTTTCGTTTAATTACTTTCATGCACAGGTGGGTAGTTCCTGTAAGCCTCTATTCAACTGGGTTAGGCAGTAATGGAGCACTGATTGAATTTATACTATACAAAAACTGACATTGAGAGAAGTAATAAAAGAGGATAAATATAATTATTTATATTATAAATATTAAAGAAAAAGTTACTTGTATGACTATGTTGAAAATAAACATCATTCTATATTCACAAAAAGAAGAGAAGATGGTTAAAAGGCTCATCCAACACAAACTACAACCTCAAAAATGGCTTTAGTTGAATCCACACATCTCTGACATAGTGTTTTTTTTTGGCTCCTGTGTGTCTGACACTCAAAAACACAAAACTATTGACATGCACTGAGTTGCTTCTTAGAGTAGAAGTGTTGTAGTTAGAAAAGTCAAAGTGTATGACATAACTTGTGTCAGTGAGTGACTGACCACCTCCTTTGCTCTCTTGTTTGGTTTACAGTCACGTTACGTAGAAGCGTTCGACTGACCAACGCAGGATATTACAACCATCTAGGAGAACCAGTCATTTCCTACAAGGACACGGCTACGTACAGGTAAGCTGAGGTTTGTGTGTGTGTGTGTGTGTGTCACAGTCATGCTTGTATACAGTATGTTCTGTAGCCTACACAGGCTATGTGTTTAACAGTCATAAGTTCTTCATTATACATCTTCAAAGCTCTCACTCTTTTCTCATTTTCATTATACAATACTTTCAGAAAACCTAGGAGGTTTTCTCCACACGGTCTGAGAGAGACCATCCTCAAGAAAATCAGCATGGCCAGCGGGGCCATCGGGGCCATCGGGGCCAACGGGGCCAGCGGGGCCAACGAGGCCTGCGGGGCCAGCGGGGCCAACGGGGCCAGCGGGGCCTGTGGGGCTAGCTGGGCCAACGGGGCCAGCGGGGCCTGTGGGGCTAGCTGGGCCAACGGGGCCTGTGGGGCCAACGGGGCCATCGGGGCCAGCGTGGCCAGCGGGGCCAGCGGGGCCAACGGGGCCAGC
>CAKAKR010061018.1:0-28868 GCA_916700685.1 Adelosebastes latens | reverse complement strand
CTGTAAAGGGGAGACTCGTGGGTACCCATAGAACCCATTTTCATTCACATATCTTGAGGTCAGAGGTCAAGGGACCCCTTTGAAAATGGCCATGCCATCTTTTCCTCTCCAAAATTTAGCGTAAGTTTGGAGCGTTATTTAGCCTCCTTCTCGACAAGCTGGTATGACAACCTAAAAATCACAAGTTGCGTTAATGCATTAAAGAAATTAGTGGTGTTAAAACGAATTTGCATTAATACATTATTATCGCGTTAACTTTGACAGCCCTAATAAAAAGTGAGAGAGACTGCTTACGGTAGGTGTGAGGGGAGGTGGATGGGTCCAACAAACACAGGACTAACGTTTGGGTCCCAAAGTGTTGTTGAGTTATTTTGAAGTTGAGTTAGTGACGTTTGTGACGTTTTTTCTGTACTTATTTTACGTACATACTTTACTTAGTTTACGTACTTATTTTAAGCCCAACCATGATGTTTTTCCTAAACCTAAGTGGTTTATTGCCTATACATAACCGCGACCGCTTTACGCTAACCCCGCGGTTTGAAATGACACACAAAAAGCCTAAAATGCATTATCATAACAAGCTGAATGTCCTTAAAATGTCATGCTATTATTCACGTTCCCATGAGATCTGGTTGCATATGTAAACATGTATGTTTTCATATTCATCCACCTTATCCTATGTGCAGACATTTGTGGCTCAAAGGCACCACAAACTGCAGTCAACAGATGCTCAGTTTCACTTGAATTTCAAACGCAACATATAATTTCTTTCAGCAGTGCTGGCTACTCACATCACTGCAATGAAAGGCAGAAGAAAATATAGGGCATGGTTTTATTTTCCAGTCCCAAGCAGCAACAGAAGTCAAAGGGACTGAACTTACAAGGCTGTGCACCAAGCATGTTTGTTTTTATTTCAGTGAGCTCGGGGATAGTTGATGCTTTGAGTTTTGCTAATACTCAAGTTAAATCTCCCAGTTTACTGCAGAGTTTGTCAGTCAGCAGGAGTGCATGCAACAAGGGCTCCAGTTGACATCACTCTGATTCTTTTGGGGGCTACAAGCTAAAAAAAAAAAAGCACAGATTCCACGAATTGCTGCACTGCTCCCATGTTGAGTCTTTGTTTGCGTCTGGTGTGAAAGTTTGCGAGCCACTGATCTAAACAATCCAACTGCTGCTGGTTGTCAGGAGACATGAAAAGAGGGAAAATGGAGCCACGCCAAAGAGCAGCATGCAGGCAGGGATCCTGAGCTCCCACCGTGGGACGCCTCAGTTCTCCTGCAGCCTCAGCTGACGTAACGCCGTCTGTACCTCACCTTACCTTGCCGTGTGCTCGCTGACCTGCTTATTCTGCACTACAAATCACACGGGGAGAAGATCTACAGCCTGTCTCTCCCCCCTTTGAGGACGGGAAAGAAGACAATCCAGAAGAGGAGACAGTGCAGGCTCTGCACTTATTTATTTATTGCGGCCATATATTAAAAGCCTGGCTCTTTCTTTTGGGTGTGCAGACGCTTTTTGTAAATTGTCCACCCCCTGAAGTCCAAGAGAACTAATAATTAGAGTTTCTCCCACACCAGAAAGATCACAGGTTTGAACCTCGTAGCATCAAAGTTTTCCTGCAAAATGGATGTGTCCACCAGGAATCCTCCATTTATCCTTTTCCTGCTCACACTTTGTAGGTTGCTAAGGGGTCAGCTAATGGTTTAATGCCTACCAGACACTAGAAGACTTTGAAAATACTTTTGAGAGACTGAAGTCTGACACCCTCTCGCATCTAAAGACAATGTGTCTTAAGTCACAGAGTTTTTAGTCACAGACTTTCATATTTTGAAAAGACCGGGGATCTTGCAGGGTCACTATTTACAAGATTCCTTTTGAGATGGTGTCACTTCCTGCTCCTGGTGGAAATTTATAAGAAGAAAAACTGTTGAGAAAGAGGTGGACAGAAATTGCTGCGGCCCTCGAAATCCCCGGTGACTATGCAGGTAGTCATAACCACTGTCATGAATGGGGCTACTTGCAAGCTAACTAGCTACTGGAATGTTATTGCTATTAACCTACGAGCTAACTGTATGTTTCAGCTGAAGATTGCTGGCTTCAATCATATAAATCGACACACGTGCATATATGAGACGAGAGCTAACGTTAGCTTGCAAGTAGCCCCGTTTGGGACAGTGGTTAGTTAGTCACTAGGGAAGTCAAAGAGGTGTCTTGTTCACTCCTCAACGCCACCAGTTCCTCCGTGTTTACTTTCTACCCCGTTTGCTGCTTCCTGTTTGGTGCTGGAGAGAGCGCACCTATTGGTTGTTGACAATGTCCACGTCTTTGAACTTACGATAAAATTAGAGTTGTTTGATTTTATCGGAACGTCAAGACGAGAAAAAGACTGACTTGAGACAGCTCGGACTGAGTGTTATGACCACCGTAGACCAAACGATTGAGATCACGGGAGCGCGCCGCAACTCCAGCAAAACTCTCCTGATTTTATTCCGACATTGGAAATATGTCTGCGACAGTAAAACCACTTGAAAAGTCGTTTGGTGTGAGGTCGGCATTAGTTGTAAAGATATGCAAAAATCTAAGATGTCATGCCCACTGTCTCTAAACGAGTATTCATGGATATTAGTATTGCAGTTAATGTTGTTAGTGATGTACAGTAATAATGAAGGATGCACCAAGCTGTTGACCCTGACTGTTCAGGTATTCAGGTGTGTGTTATTTTGGGAAGGATTTGCCAGCCTCTCTTTATTTATGTGTGTGTGAATGCCTGAAGCGTCCGTGTGAGAGAGGAGTGTGTGATGTTCCTCAGCAGGCCAGCGGGGAACAGCCCGGAGGCATGCGTGAGTAATGAGATGAATGTCCAGTCAACTGTCTCGGCTCCCCTCTTCCTCTGTAATTACCTATGCTGTGGCGGCCTCATCATTTGTACGTGTTAGTGTGTGTGTGTGTGTGTGTGTGTGTGTGTGTGTGTATGTGCTTCCAAGCAGTCAGTGCTGTTCGTTGTGCTGTGAAGAACAACCTTTATCTCAGCCTGCAGTTCCAGCGCTCATAGCTGTTACCAAGATTGAAACTACAAAATCTGACTTTTTCAGACGGGTCGTACAAAATGTCCCCAAAATATTGGTAGGGTCAGTCGGGTTGTTGATCAGTGTTTGTCCAGAGATTTAGAGTTTCAAAATCACTCGTGCCAGACCGACATTTTTCCCACTTTTGGGGCCCATAATCGTCTCAAGATCTAATACCTCGGGGCGCCCTGGTAGCTCACCTGGTAGAGCAAGCACCACAGGTATCAAGGCTGAGTCCCTACCGCCAGCAGCCGGGGGTTCAAATCCGACCTGAGGCTCTTTGCTGCATGTCATCCCCTCTCTCTCTCCCCCATTCATGACTATATCTGTCCATTAAAGGCAATAAAAGCCCCCCAAAAAATAACCTTGAAGGGGAAGTCCCACTTGCTCACTCTTTCTATCTCACTACTTTAGTTCAACAGTTGGGAAGCTGGTTGTGATTTAAATGTCAATAACAATGACAGTAATTCTTTTCCCAGGTGCAAATACCGATACCAGTGACAAACATCCAGTATTACTAACCCCACCCCGATAGTTCCTGGAACATTGGAAAGTCCCACCTCAGCAGAACGGACTTTCTGTGAGCAGGAACTACAGTATGTCCCTAAAACCAAAACTAAAACGTTCCTGTAGTTGAAAGTTTCTCTTCAGTGGAGCCCATCTTCAGGGACTTTTTCATGTGCTCTTGTATTCCCCGGTATCTTCCTCCTCAACAGATATAATGTACAGTACGCTTAAAACTCCCCATCGCCTTTTCTTTGTGAGATCATTCAGGAACATTGAACCGACAGGGCAGTGAAGGTTTCATTTAGTTTGGTCAAAGTTTCTGTTTTGTTCTCGGTTCATCTGTCGTCTGACTCCCGGAAGAAATGAAAGTGTCCATTTGGAGATAATCTTTCAAAATATGTCACCGTACAATAACTGTTTCATCTTTATTGTGTCATCACAGCAGCATCTTTGTAGTTCAGGGCAGCATTTAGACAAGATTCAACACTGCCTGCAAAGTCAAATTGTTACAGGAGTACTGTAATGTATCATTAGAAAATATACCCTGCTGTTATTTAACTGAGATTTGGATGAGAAGGATCGCACACAATGATATTTTCTCACGTAACATATTGTTTTATAACCTGGTCACATACAACAGCGAGCAAGTTAAAACCCATCAAGTCTCTCTTCAAGAAGACAAGACAGGAAATCTTCATTTTCATTATTGCAATATCATAAGTAAGTATAACATTTTAAACATTGACAGTTACCAAACTTTCACGGATGTCTGTCTTGTTTTTAAAGTTTTAAATGGGCTCGCCATCGCCACCTTTTAAAGATTTTATCCAGAAAAAAAACACAATAATATGATAAAAAGCAGAGCACAAACTAGGGGAGACTATAATGTACCGAGGCGTGGAATTCGTCCAGTCTTTGTGCTAAGCTAGTGCTAAAATAGACTATAGATATTAATGTGTTAAACACACATAGATGAAGTTGGATCTTTTTATCTAATTCTTGGTAAGATGGCTAAAAAGTATGAGAGTTCTCCAAAATAAGTATTCTTTAAAACAAACTATTCCATATGGCGCTTCAACACCGGAGATGTAGACAGAATAAAATGTTCTCTAACTGTAAACGACACCGACCTTCTCTTTTAAGATTACTGTTAAACTCATTCTAGTCGCTCTATAACAGAACAAAGGCTGAAAGCTCAAAATGCAAATGTCCCTGCAGGAAAGCAGACTGAATCTGCATTAGCACCACTTTAGGATCCTCCCCCCCACTAATTGGTGTGTTTGTGGATGAATGACTGAGGAGGTGAACCAGTGAAATAGAGGGAGGGACACCAGAGATCTTAATGCTCTCAGCAGACATCCAGAGAATGCACAAGACGACCCATTAGCACCTCACAGCCTCTTCAGGAGCCGTTTCCTCTCAATGCTTCCCTCTTATTATTCAAAGTTGAGATAAAAATTGTGTCCTCTGGGGACGTGTTCACATTTAACAGTTAAAATGCATCTTGAATGCATGTGGACAGCTTTAAATACAAGTGTGGCTGTGACCAAAATGCTCTTTGGAAGCATTGAGAAATGAGTGTTTAATCCATGTTTGTCAGGATCACATGTTTGTGATAATATAGCTGATTGTTTAGTGAAGTAAAGACTGCAGCGCCAACTTGGACTTTGTTCATTATGTTCTGCTCTGCAGTTTTTCTTTTCCTCACAAGCTGTCACGGCCTGTTGTGTTCAGTGTTTCAATAAAGGTTCTAGAAATGTAGAAATTCATTCTGATGCCAGGTGAGAACTGGAGTCAGTCCAGGCTGTTATCATTTCCAGAGCGTCAAATATCGGCGCTTTGTCGCGGCCGTCGCCGTGTGATAACGACGTACAAGGCACCCTTTAGCGTCAGTATGAAACGCATCGGGCTTTCTGTTAACTACAATGTTAACTCATCCGCGGCAACACTAAACGCTCAGGGAAAGTGCTGGTTTTGTTGCCTGAACCTAAAGTGATGTGAAGGGGTGTGACAAAGCAGCAGTATGTGATGAGTTGGGATGAGAACGTGTTGGACATTCTCACCTGGATTTATGTACAATCTGAATATAACTGCATACAAGCGCTGACCCAAATGCTTTGAAGCATCAACAGTTGCCATGGTATTCGACCTCCAAAGTAGTATTCAAATACTTCGTTGTTGTTGTTTTGTTTATATAAAAGCATGTAATAATAATGTATAAATCCCAAAATAGCAAATGAAATAAGGAATAATCCCACAACATTATTCATTATTCATATTCAACATGAACTATTATTAGTTATTCTCAGACGGATATCTGTTTGTTGTGTGTAGAGGTGCGTGTGTGTACAGTAGTGCAGCAGCTGCACTGAAACGGGGGAGATGGAGACAGACGGACAGAAGAACATATTAGCCTGCTACACTGCGCTGCAAAGCTTTGAATACCTTCCAATATTTCTCACCAAAACTTCAAAACCCAAAAAATTGTATTCGGGACAGCTCTACTGCATACAAGAAACATATAAACATATATATATATAGCATTATTTAAAAACATTCAAGGGGCCAATACACTGCACACCAGTTTATATACTTTATATGATTGCAAAAATTACATTGTTCACATTACAAAGGAATGTGCGCTTGCATGTATTTGATAGCCCCAATGCATTGTGTTGCGTGCCAGATGACATGGGACTGTGTTGTGCTAAAGGTTGAGCCAGGTTAAACTTTGTTGCTTTACAATACTGCTTTTTATTTTGTGCCTGAGGCCTCTGCGTTGGCACCCCACTGTGCTGTCTCTTTGAAATGAATGAGGTGGCTGCATTTATTCATGCATTGTCGTTGTCTTGGCAGTATACCATATATGACATATAGCTAAACCCCCACTCCCATAACCCAGCTGCTGTGTGTACGTCATTTCTGTTTTTGAACTCTTAACACATTAACTTGTACCTCGTTTACTCGTTGTAATTTAATAATGGCAATGTTTTTAAAAGTCTAATTTCGATTTTTGACTCCTATTGCTTTTGAATAATTCCTTAAATGTATATTAACCTTTAGAAACTGCCCAAACAGAAACAAACATTTACAATTCTTTAATATCCGTAGAAGGTATCTAGAGATACTGCATGTGTTATGTTGATAATCAGCACATTATGTGTCAACACCTGATCATAAGATGAAATTTACCACATGTTTATCACATAAAACTACCACAGCTTTGTCAACGGTTTCACATTATATTGATGCACATGTTTGAATAAATATTGTACAACACACCGTACCATATGCATATACTGCATATTAAAAATGAATGAAAATGTGATGTTCAACTCATAGTATCCTTCTTGGATACAATAACATAAAACTTTAATGATCCCAGAGGAGATATAAATAATATATATAGAATGTGTAATGATAAAATATAGGGCAAATGGGTGCATTGCAGGGCCATATATAACTTGACATAGATTTTCAGTATATTATGTAAATGAGTATTATGGGGAAGATATTGCTTACAGTATTAAAACACAATAATTTAGTGCAGATATTGGTATTACTAATATTACTATTTTATTTAGTTATTTGTCTTATTTGTTATAACTGCCATTATACATGTTTTAATTTTCTGTATCAGTGTATTTAATATTGCAACACAACTCTGCCCACGTCACGTGACGTAACGACGTCACACGCTGGACTCAGCGTCTCCCGGAAGAGAGGAGCGGTCGGTTGCACATTATATTGATGCACATGTTTGAATAGATATTGTACAACACACCATACCATATGCATATACTGCATATTGAAAATGAATGAAAATGTGATGTTAAGCTCATAGTATCCTTCTTGGATACAATAACATTAAACTTTAATGATCCCAGAGGAGATATAAATAATATATATAGGATGTGTAAAGATAAAATATAGGGCAAATGGGTGCATTGTAGATTTGGGCCATATATAACTTGTGATTTTGTAATATATCTTTAGTACAATATGTAAATGAGTGTTATGGGGAATATATAGCTTGGGTGTGCACAATAATAATGACAGAGAGATACACATAAGTGATTAGAACAGAATACAATATTATTAATTAATTTAGTTATTTGTCTTATTTGTTAAACTCTCATTATACATGTTTTAAATTTCTGTATCAGTGTATTTAATATTGCAACACAACTCTGCCCACGTCAACTGACGTAACGACGTCATGTGACGTAACGACGTCACACGCTGGACTGGACGTCACCCGGAAGAGAGCAGCGGTCTGTGTGTGTGTGAGGATTGTTTACATTTTGTGCAGCTCGTTAAAATGAATCCTGCGATGATCAACTCGTCCAGCTCCGTTTCCACGACCAAAAGTAAGAATCATTTAAGCAGCCGACATGTTTTGTTTGTTGTTAAACACTCAGCAGAGTCAGAATGAGACAAACAGGCCATGTAGCTAGGTGAGCTAACTGTTAGCTGCTAACCTTAGCTAGCTGGGTTTGTGTCAGAGAGCAGAAATAACTTTATAGTTCAGTTCCTCTCAGTTATTAATCTGTTGAACCATTCGTTGATAATTGTCCTGCTTGCATAAAGACACCCTGAGCCTTTTGAATTGTTATATCGGACTAGTATTACTCTGTAGCTGAATTAGCTTGATGGCTAACCCTCAACTTTTCCTCAGCTAGCTGACATGTGTCGGCTAACAGCTTGCTATCTGGCTAATTAACAAGCAGGAGTAATGTGAGGATATGATCTCTGCTAGAGATAGACATGAATTTAAGTTTCTGAAGCTAAAATCTGCTGGTTTATTAGGTTAGGATATGTTATGTTATGTTATGTTATGGTTTGGTTTGGTTAGGTTATGGTTAGGTTAGGTTATGTTATGGTTAGATTATGTTATGGTATGGTTAGGTTAGGTTCTGGTTAGGTTAGGTTAGGATATGTTATGTTATGTTATGTTATGTTATGTTATGTTATGATAGGTTAGGTTAGGTTAGGTTATGTTAGGATATGTTATGTTAAGTTATGTTATGTTATGTTAGGATAGGTTATGTTAGGTTAGGTTAGGATATGTTATGTTATGTTATGATATGTTAGGTTAGGTTAGGATATGTTATGTTATGTTATGTTATGTTATGATATGATATGATATGATATGATATGATATGATATGTGATGTGATGTGATGTGATGTGATGTGATGTTACGTTATTGGAGCCAGTTGATAAGTTTGTGGCTAAGTTTAGATCCTTACTTCTGCAATACATGCACACTGTTATGAATGGAAATTAAATATCTTTATTTTACTGCATAGTTAAGTGTCATAATGAGGATAATGACAGATAAAAAACTACCACACTCTACTCCTTAAATTATTATTATTATTATTATTATTATTATTATTATGTTATTTCTTACTAGTGAGATCAGTGGGTGTAGAATCTGGATGAGTTAAACACCTGCAGACTTGTAGTTTAACATGACACATGATTATTCAAGTGATTAAAGATGCTACTAAGGATTATTTTTTATTATCTATTAATCTGTCAATTATGTTCTTGATTAATCTATAATTTTGTAGGTCTATAAAAGTCAGAAAATGGTGAAAATGTCGATCAATGTTTCCTAAAGCCCAAGATGACGTCCTCAAATGTCTTGTTTTGTCCACAACTTAAAGATATTCAGTTTACTGTCATGACTTAAAAATACTCAAACTGATTAGTCGATTATAAAAATAGTTGGTGATTAATTTAATAGTTGACAACTAATCGATTAATTGTTGCAGCTCTAAAAGTGATATTCTCAGATCAGACCAGTGGACCCTATTGTACAGTATAGGGAACATAAAGTAGCCATGAGAAGACTCCAAAGTGAGACCAATCAAAATGAGTAATGGTTTAATTTTCTGGTTATTGCACTCAATATAAGATCATATAGTTAAAGATGTAGATGCCTGTTGTGTAGTTGCTACTCTGCTGTGATTGCATCCTCTCTACAGTTCAGACAGTGATGTACACTCAGTTGTCTAGGTCCATCTAGCTAAAACTAATGCAGTTTTAGATAGAGAGGTATCGCTGTATGGCATCGTGCTGGAAGGTGTTTTTAATATTTCCCACCACTTTTATATCAGTGAGGATGGACTAATTATTTAGAAAGTAACACCTCTCTCAGTATATTTCGCAATATGTTTCAACAGCACCACAAACTGCAGCCTATAAAATTACCACACAGTTGAATCAACACCTCTCTTAAGACAGTTTCAACAAAAACTACATTTATTGCAGGGCTGCTTGATTTGGTCAACATCTACGATTGTGTGTAGTTTTCCACCAGCAAAAATAACATCTGCACACTCCAATTTTTCTAGATTTTGTGAAACAGACCACAATTTGATCCTAACTGGATTAAATTGGATTGGATTAAATGGAGTCAGTGTGTAGTTATTACTTTTTCATTGCAGTTGTTTTCCGACCTTGCACCTCATGTCCATGTGCATTTAATAACACTCCCTCTTGTACAAAAAGCAGTTTTCAGCTGTGTTTCTGTATGTACAGGAAAACGAGAAGCTGAGCGCTCGGTTAACTGGACGGTGGAGGAGACTCAGGTGCTGCTGTGCGCCTGGAGCGACGAGCGCATCCAGAAGAGTTTGGCAGAAAACCTTCGCAACCGGCACGTTTTCAAACACCTCTCAGCCCGCATGAGTGAAATGGGTTTCTCTCGGAGTCCACACCAGTGTCGGCTTCGGGTCAAAACTCTGAAGGCCAACTATGTGAGAGCCAAACTACAGAGGAGCGTTGACAGCTCGCAGCCTTGCACTTTTAAATATTTTGCAGAGATGGATGCTGTGTTGGGCCGGAGGTCAGCGGGAGGGGAAGGAGGGCCATATTTTGTTTCTCCGGAACGGATGGCAGAGCATCACCTTGACTCTATTGACAGGACAGGAACTATCCCGGCAGATTTAAATTCTAATACAGAGATTAGTGGACACCATTTTGGCTCTTTGGGGAGGACAGGAAGACAACGTTTGAGCTCTTTGGAGGAGAGAGGAGGCTGTCAGTCATGGCAGCTCGACTCTGAAGTCAAGCTGGAGGACAGAGAAGATTCAACAGATGAGTTTGAGTTCAGCAATACGGGATTCCCACAGCGACACCATGAAGTTTATCTGGAATCATCCATCCATCGTGAAATGACGGGTATGTATTATGATTATTATATAAATCATTAGAGGCTAAAACCAACAAAACACCCAACAAATGCTAAATGTCAATTATAAAAACCTTGATTTGTGAACTTTTTAGTTTCTTATGGTCATAATAATTTTGCTGTTGCTAGTTATGATGAGTTAGAAACTTCACCAGCACACCATATACTTTGCACATGTGCAAGTTAAATGTAAACTTGTTCCTAAAAATAATCACAAACATATAATATAAAATGTAATGAAAATAATTTATGTAGACAACCAGATTATAACCTGACCTGAGACACAGGCCTCAAGTTTGACATGTGAACTAGTCCATTAATTGACGTTTCGGCTCCAGAGATATTCCTGTCATCAGTAATAATCTCACACTTGTACTGTTTTATATCCTGTGTCATAGGTACACTAGTGGAAAACGGCATGAGCACACCTTCTCCACATGTAGTCCCACCACCACCTCCAGCTGCTCCTCCTTCTCCTCCTCCCCCTCTTACCCAATCCGCTGCCTCCCCTCTCACTGGACACCCTGATCCATGCCTCAACACCCCCCCTACCTCTGGCAGTCATCACCCCGAGTCCTCCTGCCTCAAGCACCTGTCGGACTGCTTCCAGCGGCTGGTGTCGGAGACCCGGGGCCTGCTGGTGCAGCTGGAGAGCCAGCGGCAGGAGCAGGCTCACTGGCATCAGGACCTCCTGGCTCAGTGGCTGCAGAGGGAGGAGCGCCGGCAGAGGGAGACAGCCGAGAGGGAGGAGAGGAGGGAGAAAGCTCGCATGGAGCATGAGATCAGAGTCCTGGAGCTCCTCACCAGTCTAGCCAGAGAACAAGGGTGTAAATGTGGAAGCAGCCAGACTGTAGCAGAGGCACCAACTGGTCCAAATCATACCATCAACAAAGGCGGGAATTAGGATGCACTCACACTCAAGGATTTTTAACCCAAAGTGTGGAATGATATTCAAGCTCAGGTGGAACCAAATAACGGCACTGATAATGTAGAAACAGTCACACTCAGGGCGGCTTGGATTAGGCCTTAACCCTGAGTGATATGAAGTGAAATTTTAACTGAACCAAATTCAGGAAAAGACCCTCAGATATACTGTGAGTATAGGAAGATGATTGTTGACTGACAACCAGCGGTCAGGAAGCTTAGAAGAAGAAACAGTTGAAGTTTGAAGGAGAATTTGTTCTTCTCTTTGTCACAACATCTTTGGAAGGGTTTCTTAGGTGTCACTTGATTGCATCAAATGTAATGGAACTGTTTCATGCACTTTTATATAAATTAAAAAAACAGATATTTTCAACCAGTTTCTGTTTTCCACTGGAATCTGTTTGTCACCAGGGTAGCCTTTTGATACGAATGGAAACGTGTTAATCTGTACTAATAGTTGGCAATATTGACACGTTGCTAAAGTCTTAACCCAGGTGACGATTTTATCACTTCTGTTAAGCTCCCTTCCCACTGGTCAAAAAACCCACTAACACCCACTAACATCTGGCTTTTGTCTTCAGTGGGAAAGGTTACAATCCGCATTCATTCTCGGGACAAATGACTGCAGTAGTCGCAGGTATTTATCACCTCCAGCTCCAATCAGCAGTGATGGAAACATGACACCCGGGTAACTTTTGCTCCTTTTCTGGCGCGATGCTATGTGACAAACGTTGAAGTGAAAATATGATAAATAAAATCAACAGGGATTTAATTATAATTATTATAATTTAGTAACGTACAAAACATACAATTAATATGCTCTCCTCAAAGCCACCAGACTCCAGTCAGAAAACAGTAATTTTACCTTGCTGATCATCGTAACGCACTTCATTCAAACTCGACAGTAATAAAATAAAACTCATCAATACTGTCTTTTTAGTCTTTCCACTGTTCCAACTCTGATTTGGTCAAAATAAACCCTTAATTCACCGAGTTAAATGTGAAAAGAAACAGCCGTTATATGCTACCAAAGCTACCAGACTCCATTGACAAAACAGTAATTTTACCGTGTTGATCATTGTAAAACACACTTCAGTCTTTCTACTGTTCCAACAATCACCAACTCTAGTTTGAGAGTTTGAAAGAGAGACTGAATAAGTAACAGATATAAAAAAGAAGTAACCACCGTAACATTTTCATTGTTTACTAATCCTGCTTCCGGTCGGCGCGTCTGCAACGTTGAACGTGACACATCAGAAAAAAACCAGAAAGGATACTCCTCTACTGGCAATGGGAAATGAGTCTATCACCTACTTTTAGCGGGTTTTACCGTGTTTAAAAAAACCTGCATATATGCAGTAACTTTGGTGGAAAAAGGGTATTAGAGTGTCACTGCAACTGAGCAATAGTGCAAGTGAACCATATAGGGGACAGTTCCTATGAGAAAACAATGATGTCCTGACAAAGCATTTGACTGGTACCATCGTGGCTCTTTGTTGTCATAAATAATAATAATTTATTACAGTTGACTGTTCTTTTTGTAGGAAAATATTTGCAACCAACAGCCCACAGTATGAATCACTATATACAGTATAATCTGTCAACAATTTGGTGATTTAACTGATTTCATGATCTCAAAGCTGTCAATTAACGTCAATACATTAGATTTAGATATAGGAGAATGTATTTCTGTTACAAAAAGAAGACATACTGTAATATAAATATAGCACAGGGAGTTGATCTGTCAGTTCTGACATTAATGGGGTGAAGTCAAATATAAATATCTTGACTATAAGAAGTATTTATTCTTTTGTCAGTGCTGATAAGAACATCTGCTCTTCAACCAGAAAGTCACACGTTTAGAAGTTTTAGAATACAAGGAATTTGCTTTGGTGTATTGCTACATGACATAAACATAGTAAGAGAAAATAAAATTAGAAGTAAAAGCAAGTATTGCAAAAAAACAAACAAATATAGAGCAGAAGAAAATTACAATAAAAATATGAAAGAAATACTACAAAAGATGTACAATATATCTGTATTAAAATGAAAGAGCTGTGCAGTTCCCTCTGTGTCAAAAATAGGTGTTTATCATGACTCAGGATGTTTGTCCCGAGTGTCCATGAGCACTGAGACACTGAACTGTGACCTGGCTGCTACCCGGGCGGCACAAATGGGAAACATCTCACTGTAACCTCCCGATGCCTATCTCTACTGCTCCATGTTGAATCTATATGGGGAATGTAGCACAAACATAAAGTCAGTGTTTATTTATTTCCCTGCAGGAACATTTCAAATGTGGCACATCAGTCTGGATGTCATGCTTGCGTAAGAGACCTTTAGCACGGTTCTGATGCTCCAGTCAGGCTCTTTCTTTACACAACAGTAAACATCTGATGTCTTCAGTCACACAGCCTGTTAATGAAGCTGAGGACATATTGTACCTTTTCACAGCACTGGTCTGATTTGTGATATATATATTTTTGCTCTAACCCAGAGTGCCCTTGTCTGTGAACGCCCTGCTTTACACTCACAGGAATCCTGTTTATTAAAGCTCCAGGCTGTAGCTGATTGTTACCTGGATGGACAACTTGGAAATCTTTCACGCTGCCTTCAGGGCAAACCGTGTTGAATGGCACAGAGTGTGAACGAGTTAGATTGGAAAAGCCCCACTTCCATTAGCTTTTGAAATGCTGAAACCAGATCGTAATCAACACTGGTCAGGCTGGTATTCTGTCATTCAGACATGTTAGAAACCAGACAAAGGAATAACAAACAACAACAACTCCCATGAAAAGACCAAACCCAGCAATTAATGTATCTACTAACGAGTATCGTCTGTGAATCTAGAGCTTGATATATCTTATTCCTCTCTGCCACAGAGCTCCATCATTGTCCAAAAACACATCAATGAGTTGCACTTTGTGACATGTTCCTTCATGAATGTATACAATCTAGATAAATACACCGTCCTGCTGCTCCAAATACTCACTAGAGCACCAAATGTGTATTAATCCTCCACTGAAAATAGTAATTGAGTAAGGTTTGTTAAAAACTAGTGAGCAGCTGTTTCAGGAAATTCTTGAGCCTTTTCTGAAAATCAAACTACATATTATATTTCAACCCAGTCGCCAGAATAAATGTTGGCATTGTATGTTTAAGCAAACCACAGGATATGTTGGATGATGATGTTTTCCAGACAAAAAAAGCTTCATTAATAACATTTCATATCAGCCTCGTATCACGCTTGCAGAAACGCGAGAGAATGAAGTCGCTCTCCCTCTGTGTGTGTTATAATCAGAGCTTCTCCGTGCTTTGTTGACATAGCCGGGCTGGCCGTGCATGCTTTTATTGCACGTTATTACACGTGAGCGTGCCCCACTGGTTAGCTCACAGACGCCGCTCTGCACTGCTCTCATACAGCAGTGTTGCTGTTGTTTTCACTGTTAGCGCTGTTAGCACTGTTAGCTTTGAGCCGCTGGCTCAGCTGTCGCCATGGTGAGAGCTGTGTGGAGGCAACAGAAATGCTCCCAATCTCGCATTCAGCACCTTGAGAGCCACAGACAGGGTAGGGAGATCGGAAAGTATTGAAACAACGGACCAACACAATATTGGTTTTGGTCTTTTCATGGGATAAGTTGACAATAACAAAAAAATAGAATAAGGCCGGCCTTTTCTTGCTTGCTCTTTTAAATGTGGTTGCTCTGCATGCTAGTAATTTGGGAATGGAAACCTGCTCTTCTGTCACATTCAGTCAGTGTCAGTCGTTGTAGTAAATTGTTTGGAAAACTAATCCAAAAATGAGCCTTCCTTAAAGACAAAGACCCAGACTGAAAGATATTTTGTTCAAAGCCTTGTTAATACACACAATTATACTGTCTGTCCACTTGAAATGGAAACCTGGTCCAGTCCTGACTATTGTTTGTGGTGTCTGCCGGCATATATTTGTGTTTGTGTCCACCATAATGACTGCAATCCTGATCTTAGTGGTCAAACTCCGTGCGGTCATTGAAGCGAGAGAAAAGCAGGATTAGTGCGTAAATCTGCGCTAATACCACATTACATAATACCTCTGGATGTTGACGGGATTTGGGCTGATTTGCTGTTATTTTACCGTGGCTTATTACTCTGCTCGCAAATGTGGAGAAAGTCAGCCAAGCACAACGTTCCAGTATGTAGTCTTTATATAAGTCACATTTCTTTACTGTTTAGAGTAACTGAACTACAGCGACGTTTGGCTTAACAATTAGGAACATATTCTGTAGTCTTGTTCTATTTTCTCTTGTTTAAAGATCAGCGAGGGAAGTTGTAAACAAATGAAAATAAGCTTTTGTGTTAGAATGTCATTTTCTGCAGTATTTTTTGTGTCATAACTCCAATTTCTCGTCTCTCCAGGTTGTCATAGATGAGAATTAATTCTTTATTGACCTTCCTGGTTAAATGAACGCTCAATAAATTAAAAAGAACTGAACTAATAATCACACAATGACCCTTATTACTCCGCAGATAAAACACGGTGACACTGCCAAGAGCAGAACACTGCATCAAAGGATTTAATACATTTAAACATAATTGTGGTTTGCATGATTGTGTCATTTAATTTGCACATTTTTTGTGTAGAAATCAAATGATTCAAGTTTTTTTTATTTCCCAACAAAAGGCAGCTTCCTTTTCATGTGTCGCCCACTTATAGAAACAGTTGTCACCTTGAATTATCTGGACAAACAATGAACATCACTGTTGGTTTGAAGAACCAAGCGAGACGTTTTTGTTGTGTTGGGAGACGGAGAAAGAGACTCAGCTGTTGGGTTTCATTCCATGCGACAGCTTCTTCACTGATGTAATCTGTATAATTATAATTTCTCTCGGTGGTCATGAAGCTTCAGCATACATGACCTGAACTAAGAGTGAGGCGTGTAGACATAGAGAGAGAGAGAGAGAGTGGGGGGAGGGATGGAGATGTAAATGGGAGAACAGAGGAGTAAAGGGGGAAGGGGGGTGGAGAGAATAAATTAAAAATATTTATGAGTGAGTGTGAAATTATAACCTTGTTAGCTTAGAGACAGTTTTTCCTCTGTAGCTCATCGGCAGGTCACAATGAATACACAGAACACACTAAATATACAGAGCAGGACAATAAGGAGTATTTTAATATAGTTATTGTAGTTCTTGTTGTAATTGTTGTCGTAGTCTAGTGATGCCGATGTCTGTTGGTCCACCCCTTTGGTCCAGACTAAATCAACTATCAGGTATCAGACATTCATGGTCCCCAGAGGAGGAATCCTACTGACTTTGTTGATCTCATGACTTTTACTCTAGCGCACCATGACGTCGACTTTTGTGTTTTTTAGTGAAATATCTTAAGAGCTATCGGATGGATTGTTATTATATTTGGTACAGATATTTAGGATAATATTAATAATCTTTATAGTCCACAAACGTGAAAATTTGACTTTGGCTTCACAGTTTGGTTAAAACTAGAGCTGCAACTAACAATGATTTTCATTATTGATTAATCTGCCGATTATTATCTTGATTAATCGATGAATTGTGTGGTCTATAAAATGTCAGAAAATAGTGAAAAATGTCCGTCCCAGTTTCTAAAAGTCCAAGGTGGTTTAGGTGGTTTCAGGTTTCAGTTTTATTTGTCATGTGCAGATTAACACATGGGTCAACAGTACAATGAAATGTATAGGATGAGAGAGCGGGTCAACTCAGCACTAAAAGCAATATATAAGATAAGATAGAATGACAATACGTGTGAGATAAAAATGTGATGTCTTTAAATGTCTTGTTGTGTCAGCACAAAACTCAAAGATATTCAGTTTAATATCATATAAAACAGAGAAAAACAGGAAATCTCCATTTGAGGCTGAAAACAGCATTTTCTGACACTTTTGCATGAAAAATTTCTTTAACAATTAATCGCAAGAGCGAGCAAGCGCGAGCCCGACGCTGACTTTCGTTGACTTAACGGCCACAGGTGTCGCTGTTAACAAGCATTTCTGATTCTTATAAACAGTCCCTTTAACAGAAACTAATCTTACACCTCAGATATTGGGAAAGTTTTCAATTTGTTTGTCATGCTGTATTTTTTTCTTTTGGATTTAGATGATTTGGCAACACGTCATCTGTCATCCCTGTAGGCTAAATAAAAATAAATCTGAATTGAAACTTATAAGAGGAAGAAAGATACAGATGGAAGAAACGTCAGAGTTTAGATGGAGAAAGAGAACTGAAATTGAAAGGGAGAGGAGAGAAGAGGGGGATGATGAGATGGAGGAGGAGGGGTGAATCCTCTCCTCTCCTCTGATTGGCTGCTGCCTCTCCGTCACAGTGAGGTCTTGGGGCTGATCGGAGCTCCGGAGCTCAAACACACAGAGAGGAGGCGGAGGAGCAGCAACAGAAACACAGCCGGAGCTTTCATTCATTCTCGCGGATTCTTCTTCTCCTCCGAACTAGACGCGTTTTGCTTTCGTGCATTTTGCAGCTGAATAATGCTGCAGTGATCCACCGGGAGCACTGAGGAGGGATTCATGTAAAAAGGAGAAAGTGTCTGAAATAAAAGGCGGTTTCACAAGGTTTTCTGGAAAAAGGATACAAGGGAGATTGTCACCTGGATTCCTGCTTGTTGAGGTGAGGATTTGATTGATTGTGTGAATGTTTGAGGATGTTACTGAGTGTTTTTGTTTGTGCGTCTTGGACACAGAATGCGCGCAGGTGGTGGAGAGAGAGCGCACTTTATGTCTCCTTAAAGAGGCAGCGTGCGTAAACCACCTGACCACCGATTTTAAAGATATTTTCCTGCAAATATTAATATTGCATCTTGAGTTTTTGTGTGTTTATATGGACCCTTTATTGCAGTGTTAGTGCTGGCTGTGCGCCTTTACTGACTTTATCCAAATCTGCATCCTCCAGAATCAAAACAAACACAAATTTGGTGTCTTATCTGTTAATTTTCCCTAAAGTGACCCCTAACATGTACCACCAAACTGACCACTGATTTTATTTTTTGTATACTTTATTTTTTCCTTTTTTCAAGGCTGTTTTCATATATATATATATATGCAATCCACTGTTTGTAATTACAACAGTCTATAAACCAACTTTTAAGTAGATGTGCTTACAGACAAACCCATCAAGTACATTATAGAGAAAACAACCTCAACATTCAAAACAAAAACCAAGAAAAGAAATAACAATAATAATAATGACAAAAAGAAAGAGTAGAGTTAAAAAAAGGTATTTTCCCAATTTACCTGCAAATATTAATATCGCATCTTGAGTTTTTTTGTGTTTATATGGACCCTTTATTGCAGTGTGAGTGCTGGCTGTGTGCCTTTATTGGCTTTATCCAAATCTGCATCCTCCACAATCGAAACAAACACATATTTGGTGTCTTATCTGATCATTTTCCCTAAAGTGACCCCTGAAATGTACCACAGTGTCAATGCTGTACTATATTTAACCCCCACTACCTCCTGGTTAAGAGGATTCCCCCCCTCCCATCTCCTCCCATCTCCTCCTGAAGACAGAGAGGGATCAGTGCAGTTAATCCCACATCTCTCCTGTGTAACTCTGGCCTGCTCTCCTCGGCTTTCCGTGCCACCTCTCTGTACTACAAGCATCTATTGAGGGTTTCCTTAATGTGCTGACAAGTTAAATCCGTTTATTGGTGATTTGGCAGGGCTCACAGTGTGTGAGGGTGCCTCCTCTGGAAACACTTGAATGAGTTATTGTTGCTGTGGATTACATGATTGCTGCTGTACTCTGGTGTTATGGTGGGCTTTGTTTGTAAAAAAAATTGCAGACAAATAGATGCTTTGGGGGTCTAAGAAGGAACAGGTGCCTGATATTTTGGTGCAAGCGGTGATGTAATTGTACATAAAAAGTGGTGTGAAGACTGCAGAGCTTTGGGGGATTGAAAGAAATGAGCAGTGTTTATCGCTTAAACTAGCTCTGATTTATTGATTTGCAAGTTCATCAGTAGATGGAGTTGTCATGGAGTTGCAGATGCTTAACTTGTGTTTTGTGGAGCACTTTATGGACAAAATTTGGCTGAAAAGTGAAAGCTTGGTTATATGTAACTTGTATTTAAATGACTGTGAAGCAGGTCCTGACTGCACGTTGAAATACAGTCTTTTAGATGTGGTGAATCGATGGATTTATAATGCAGATATCTAAGAAAAACTTCCACTTTTCAACCAAATTTAGCCCAGTTTGCACATAGATGTCTGGGCGTCTTTTGACCTTCGAATTGCCTTAGTCTTTTAGATCAAGGTATTGAGGCGTCATTCAAGATGCATCTGGACGGGGAAATACCTAAAAAGAGAGCGTCCCGCCTCAAAACACAAGTTGAAATGTGTCTGTTTAACCTGTTTAACGTTTCCAGTATCACATCCCAACCTGTAGATGCTTGTTGTTGAATCTTAACTTGTTGTCTACTCAGTTTCTTGACGTATCAGAAGCCATGAAGGTGTTGTTGTTTTCTACTGCGGCGTCCCCTCTGTGCAGGATGTTTTAGTGTCAGTGGGGGGGGGGATTCATGAGGCTGTCAAGGGCTGATGACGCCAGGTGACAGAATCCTGTATGGAAGCTGTGATTTTTACCACTCGGTGCCACAGCTGCAAACATTACCCTGTTGGTAGAACAACACTTGTTACTGGTGTGGATGTAGGAGGTGGTTGGAAAAGGTTAAAAGGTCGAGAGAGACAAAGATTTCTCTGTGGTGAGACGCCTCTCCTCTCTGGTCTGTTGTTGCTGCTGCTGTTCTGTCTTGAATGGACAGAAAATAAATGACTTGAGACTCGACTTGGATTTGGAAGTTAAAGGCTCTGGACTTGACTCGAGACATGATGAATCGAATGACGTTTTCAGTTTAAATATAAAATATGAATAATGTTGATTAGGGAGAAATGGTCCAAATGACTCTGGACTTAAATGAGAAATGGACCAAGTGACTTGGGACTTGGACCAAATTACTTATTACTTGGAACTTTCTTGAGACTTGGACCAAATTATTTGGGACTTGGAGCAAATGACTTGAATTGTCACCCTTCCCATCCAGCCTGAAAGATGTGCTGTTTTGGGACTTGACTTGCCTTAACTAAGGACTCAACTTAACTTGACATAACCTGTGACTTAATTTGACTTGCCTCAGAAAAAATTACTCGGGACTTTCTTGAGACTTGGGACTAGAGTCACATGTCTGGTCAGCTGGATGTGGAGATGTGGTGTTGGTCCACGTTCCAGTCCCTCTGTTTGCTGGCAGCCCTCTCAAACAGGTGTATTCTTATTTAACACTCTTCCGCCTGGTTTAGTTTGAAGTGCTTGTGACCACACGCCAGCTTCTAACACCAACACAACCAGCAACCAGCCGTCTTTATTTAGACTACTTCCACTATTCCACCGTGGCCTCTTGGCCCTGCTGTGCAGCCACTCGGCTATCTCTCACCCTCATTTCCTCAAGCCATGGATGAGTGAGATTCCTCGTGCCTTTAAGTGTTTACACAGCGGAGGGGGGGCTGTTGATTTACTGCTGGACCCTCTCCGTGTCTCCGAGCAGCATCACATTACCCCGCTGCTATAGACGCCTCCTCTTACAGCCCCAACCTTTTCTCTTTCTGTGGAAACCACTTCTCAATCAAATTACATCACAAGCTTTATAGCTTTGACCTGTGTGTACACCTCAGTGGCTGCAGCACAATCCTGGGAATTTCTCAGGAAAATAGCATCGGAGAAGTGCTTAAACGGGCGTTCCCGGCTGCGTCTCGTGAACCACGGGAATCCTTTTCTGTGTGTTCAGGCTTTTTTTTCTTTACAGCCTTTAGAACTGCTGATGGGCGCTCATCAGGAGCGGTCGTTAACACGGCGGGCAGGGCGGGAAGAAGAGCCTCCGTCGGCTCTTTGATAGCTTGAGCAAAAGCGAGGAGACCGGGCTCCGTCATTTTCCCTCTGGGGGGAAACTGCCCCACCCGAACGTTTGGAGGCTAAATTACCTGCAAGCTTGTGTCACTGATGGCTCTGCAGCCTGGAGGGAATTTAACGTAAATGGCGGGGTTTTACTCCTGATATGCTCGGGGAGGTTTGGTGCTTTTGTTTCTAAATTCCCCCCACAGGGCAAAAAAAGGGAAATATTTTGACTTTTCTATAACCTTTCAGTGAACCATGGCCTCAAACAAAAAGTCCTGGTTTCACTTCTCCTCAACTCGTATTTCACCTCCAAATGCTGCAACTCATCATCAGTTTTAACATCTTTCAGTTTCATTTCTAAGCTGCCTGTTTCAGCTGAGTGTACCTCCCAGTGTTACTATACTAGGAAGAAAGTCCCAGCCTCAAGCCTACCACGAGACATACCTGAATCATCTGAGAGACTCACTGCCGTGTGATAATCAGCGGTTGGTTTTTTAGCCAATAAAAAAATGGGAACAGTGTCTGCGTGATCGTAAAAATAGACCTGACTTTGAATATTTAAAGACATTTTCACCCAAAAGCAACAATTTGTATGTCAGTTTACAGCTCGATGCTTTTTAGCTGAAAACATCTTTTGAGCAGAAACAGACAGAAATTTGAATATCCTCTGTTTTTAAATCCAATTTAAGTCCAAACTAGACTTTTTTTTTTACACATTGAGGCAGATGGCTACACACACAGCCAACAAGGCTGTAATTAAAACCATCCATCCAACCTAACCACCCCCCCCCCCGTGCTGTGGCATTTAGTTTGTTTACTTTCTGCTGCCACCCAGCCAGCGGCCACGTGCAAACCAACAGCAACGTGCAAGAGTTTGCTTTTGTCAGGACTTGATATGTGGTCCTCCCCCCCCCTCCATCCTCCACCCTTCACCACCACTACTAATACTACTACACACACACACCTGGAAGCCAAATGTAAATGTCTCAGTTGTCGCTGCTTGTCGGCATCCTGCGCTTTGTTTTTAGGATTATGGTGAAGGCTGCAGCTGGCGTGTGTGGAGAGCAGACACTGTTGGCTTTAGTGCAGAGATGGTGATGGTGGTGGTGGGATCCTCTTGCTGCTAAAATAATTAGCATTTTTTTGGCCCGAGAATAGGATCTCAGTTATCGCCAAAAGTGGCCCTAATCTTTGTAAGTAAAATAGATAAAGTACATTTGATAAAATTTATGAAACTAAGGGTGCGTTCACAAGCCAATATTTAGTCTGTTTTAATTGGTGCGGTTCGTTTGGGCAGTTGTGAGCGCAGTAAATCATACTAGTGTGGACGAAAAAATAATGGTCCGAGACCACCTCTCGCAAGCGGTCTCGTACCGGTTGTTTTGGTCTGCAACAGAGTACGATTACAGGCTTTCTGTGCAGGCATTTGTTGAGATGGACACAGGTAAACAACAGGTTAACATGAGTGGGAGAGGACTGACCTCTTTGCTTGACATCTGGGCCGAAGAGAACGTACAGAATATATATATAATAGTGACGTTTCTTTCTATATAAACTGGAGGAGAAGAGGTTCGTGCGCACAGTAGATCAGCGTCGAGTCAAAGTGAAAATACTTCGACAGCAATACATAACAGTCTACGACTCCCTTCAGAGAAGTGGCAGCTCTCGAGACGAAAAAGATAAATTTGCTCCTTTGTACACCCTTCAGCAAATACGTGTTTTTATTTGGTCCAGTTTAATTTGTGCAAACCGAACCAGACAAAATAGCAATAGAACAAAAAGCATCAATTTCACCAAACGGATCAAGAGTGTTTAAAAAAGCGACCTTAAAACGAACCAGGACCAGCAAATAGTGCTGCTCTGCTACAAGAGACGGAGAGATTAGAGAAGAGGACAAAGTGCAACATCTGATCTCTCGGTGTCCTCTAGCTGAGGTTTTTTTTTTTTTCTATTAGAGACACAGCTTTTATCTTCAAAAGAAGCTCACCTGCCCCTGGCAGCGTGAGATTAATCCAAACTGTTCAAACCTTTTCAAAGAGACGGAGAGTGATGTCACAGTACTGAAGACTCAATACACCTTGTTGCAATATTAGATTCTATAAACCCAGTGCTTTCACCGTATGTGTTCATTTTAATCTGTAGAGGATGTGGATGTGTGGATTTGAGTTGATTGGTAGATGAAGGTTGGATATCTTGAGATTAATCCCAGTCCAACTAAACTGGCTGTTTAACTTGTGCCACCAATGAAATGTTGAACTCGGGCAGCAACCAGGAGTTCACCAATACAACCTTTTTTCTCCCAATACAATACTCTGATCATTGATTATCTTTTTTGCTCTATTAATTCATTGTTTATCTACAAAATGTCAAAAAATAGGACACGTTTAGGGCTGCAACTGATGACTATTTTCATTATTGATTAGTTAATTGTTGCAGCTCTAGTCACGTGCCCATGGCAATTTCCCCGAGCCCTTGGTGTCCTCTTAAACTCATAAATCAACAATAATTTAAATACTAAAATGACTTAAAACAACAAAAGGAGTATTAAAATTGTTGTTTTGATTAATTTTCTGTTGGTCGTCTAATAGTTTGAGCTCCACATCCAACCAAAACATCCCCCACCTTCATGGTAAGAGAAGCGAGCGTGGGATCAGGGAGCTGGTGGTTTTACATCCCAGCTGGGAAAAGTGAGAGAGACGAGTTCTCAGTCCTCGATCACCTGCTGCTGTTCATGTGCTGCTCTTCATCTGAACCCCGGCGCTGCTTCTAGAGCTGCTTTGTGGACAGTAGATATCTGTGGTTGTACTTGTTGTTCTAAGAAAAGAGCTCTTAAGTTCAGAAAAACAAAACCCTCAGTGGAGTAAACAAAGATCCAAAACCCAGTTGACTTCTACTAGTCGAGTATCCCTCCATCAGACTAGCGATGTCCCGGTCTCTCTCTCTCTCTCTCTCGCTCTCTGCGGGCAGCCACATGGTGCAGCAGATGCTCTGACTCCTCACACTCGCCTTTTCTCATGGAAATGGCCATCACGGCTGTCTGGCAGAATAATAGCGATGGTCTGTGTGTGCACGCGTGCATTATGGAGCGGCATGCGTGTGAAAGTGGAAGGGTTGAAGGTTTGCCTCGTGTGGGTGGAGGCTTTAAGTGAACTTATGAATAAACAGGGGTTGTTTTAGGGATCTATATCGAGCCGTGTGTGCTCCTGCAAGAGCAAACAGAGCTGCGTCTTGTGATTTTTTTTAAAGGTTAAGCTCAAGACTTCTGTTAGATGCTACAAAATAATATCTGTTATTTTCCTCTCTGGTCTGGATGTTTCTTTTGTTCTTATGTAAGCCTCCTCTGCAAACCAACGTTACATCACAGGACAGTTTGGACTGGTTGTGTGGCAGTGTGTGGGCAGGTGTAGTTTATACCTCCTGGCATCCTCGTCTCCGTCCCTGGCAGCAGCGCCGCAGTGCATCAGCCTTAAAGGCTTCCTGACTCGGCAGGCCGCCACGGGGCAGCATATTGTCTAGAAGGTGGTGGTGGTGGTGGGGGGGGTGGAGGAGGATCGTGATGGTGGGTGGGGGTGGGGTTGTTGCACCCTGCACGACCCCCTTCTCCACCCCCCCTGCAGTGTGAAAAGGCCCTTTGTGTCTCCCCAACCATAAGTCTGCCTGGCATGGGATTGAGCCGAGGTGCCAGGGTCAGAGGTCAGGAGGCTGGCAGAGGAAAGTGTGTGTGAGCTTGTTGTTCTATCTTTGTGAGGACCAGTTTGAGTTTGGACATTAAAGCTAGGGTTGGTAGTGTTCTTCAACATGTTATATTTGTTGAAATTGTCATTATGTCCCGACAGCAATCAATAATTCAAATGCTCTGACACAAAATCTGGTATCTGGACTGTAATAAGCCCGTCCAATCATTTCATTCGGCCCAAATTGCACTTAAAATGCCTCTTTTGTATCGTGCTGTCACCTCTTCGTAGCATGGAGGTAACACATCTGGTGATTTACTGACAGAGCGATGATTGTTTGGAACGTACGGATCAATGAGACGCTGCAGGAGCAGTTTGACTACTTTCTATTGATCGATGTTAGCGTGACGCTAGCACAGGACTGCACACGTGTTCCTCCACTTGTCATCATGTCCTACCCTGCATCAGGACTTGTTCTTGCCTCCTTGACACACACACACACACACACACACACACACACACACACACACACACACACACACACACACACACACACACACACACAAATGGTAGCAGTGGAAGTAAGCAGGCAACGTGATGACCATACAGAGTGCTGCTTTCAGGGTGAACCGAGTGTCAGGACGTCCTGCGGGGCTGCAGTTTGACCCAGAATCTCTCACAAGCTCGCACACGTTTTTTGGTGTACTTTCATTTTGACGTCTGTCTTTAAGCGCAGAACGTTCCTTATGAGCTCTGTGGTTAAATACCAGCTATTAGCCAACAGTTCTGGTTTAACTGTAACTGGTTCTGTAGAGCATAGCGCTAATACTTCAATTCCCTGTAAAGCTCAGTGGGGTCAAACTTGAATAAAGCATCTGTTAGCATCTATTCTAGTGTGTTTCATTGTGATGCACATGACTCATGAACCTCCTGCTTATTTTCCTCTCTCTCGTGCTTTTTGTGTCTCAACCACAGTTTTCAACTTTTTCAGTCGACCATTTGTCCGTCCAAATAAACTAAACCCAGAAGCCTTAAAATGGACAGCAGGGATCCGGAGGAGAAACGGGTTGTTGACTGCATCCTAAACATTTGCCGTCTGTGTTTGTGTCTGAGAGCTATTTTGGTTTTCTTCTGGCCGCCCTGCATCAGCGTCTGCGGTGAAACATCTATCGGAGAAGTTAAGAGCGTTGACTGACCGCTTCTGTGTTTGTCCACTTTCTCTTTTTACAGGACAACATGCCTCAGACACCACCGTTCACGGGGCAGCTGAACACCAGCAGCTACAACAAGAACCTGTACCAGACCAAGGACGACGGCTACGCCGGCCTCTATTACCATGACAACAACCTGGCGTCCGGGTCCCTGGAGGCCCTCGTTCACCACTTGGTCCCGACTCTAGACTATTATCCAGATGTGAGTGTTGTTTATTTTTATCTCTGGTGGTTTCTTTTGCTTTGCAGTTTCTTCAAAGTGAGGAGGTGAAGCCTTTTTTTCTTTTTATCTGTCTGAGAAGCTCTGCTGCTCTGAGACCCCGTTAGTGCTAAAGTCGCTTTCTTACATCTTTTTCTCTCCGTACATCAGGGATTCAAAGTTTTCATTCCCCCTACTTTATATATTTTGTTGTTTGGGTATCATTGCCCCCGGTGATGTGTGGTTTTAAAACCCATTTTCAAGCTTAAATAATCAATTTGACATCATGATTTTACTTTTTGTAGTAAACATATTTTCTTTTCTCTCCACAGAGGACGTACATCTTCACCTTCCTGCTCAGCTCGCGCCTTTTTGTCCGCCCGTACGAACTCATGTCGAAGGTGTGTCACCTGTGCATGGAGCAACAACGACTCAGCGATCCTCAAGCCGACAAGGTATGCTATAGCTATACATCCTGGATGGCACCACCTTCACCTCATTTTGAGCCAGGAAAACCCCTCTCTTAGCTGTGAACCCACTACAAAATCTAGACGTTTACACATCCTAGTTGTGTTTCTCTCAGCTGTTCGCTCAATACTAATGTGTTCATCCTGCATTTTCAGATGAGAGTCCGGAAGATCGCTCCCAAGATCCTCCAGCTGCTGACGGAGTGGACGGAAACCTTCCCGTATGACTTCAGAGATGAGAGGATGATGCGGAGCCTGAAGGAGCTGACCCACCGGCTGGCCAGTGGAGACGAGGTCAGTCTGTTATTTCCTCACGCTGCTCGCCACCAACCGTTATTCAAACGAGTTGAGTAACAAAAGACTCGTTTGCTGATCAGATAATGTGTGTAGGTGTTATCACAAAGCCGTGCGGTGCTGTTTTATAGACCGCACGTGCAGCAGAGCTACAGGCACAGGCAGATTATTTTGTAGATAGCGGTGGAGGGAGGTGGATGGGGGGGGGATGTATCTCTGGCAACAAAGCCGTTTTGGAGGCAGGCTGAGTTGAGAGAAAAGCCTCATTGTTCATGAGCTAGGTGGCTGTTTTGTCGTCTATGTGGCGCTGCTTCCTAGTAGGCAGCGTTTGAATTGTCTCTCTGCTGCAGAGCTGAATGTCAGTGGCTTAGCGTGCCGTTAGCCTCCGCTGCGCTGTGCTGTGTTCATCAGAGTTTATTTAGTGGGGTAGAACTGTTGTAGTCTCTGTTATCTTTGTTGCACATGCAGACCCTCCTCTGTTAGACATTTAGATACAGAGAAGTTGTTTTAACAAGCAGTGACTCACGCTCTGTGTGCCACCAAAGGAAACGCCAACGGGACTTTTTTAACTTCACAGTTTAGTAGGGTTCTTGCTGAGAGTTCGATGAGAAGATTGATGGGTAGCGATTAGCCTAGCATAAAGACAGGCAGCAGGAAAAAACCCAGCGAACCTGTCCAACGTTCTGGGGGGGTCGGTGTTAACGATGAAGCGGCGGGGGCTTGTTAGGACCCGACAGTGATGGAGGACACAAACATCCATCTGTCCCGATAGAACACATCCCTCCTCCACTGCTCAACACAAGAAAAACACAGCCCACCCACCTTCTGTCTTTAATGCAGGTTTCAGGTTTCACTCATCAATAGTACAAGCACGAGTATTGATCCTGATTTAATCTACAAATCAATACCTTTCTCACATGTCACTTGGACACATTTACAGCTCTCCTTGTCTGCAAAAACACCCATCTTATCTGACCACCGGTGATACACACTCCCTCAGTCACGCTCAGAGACACGGCCGCTGTGTTTTGCTGGTCACACGAAACATCTTTTGATTTCACAGTAGATTGGCTGCAGTCGGCATCAACACCGCCCCTCCAAAGATACTTTTTATGGGTGAAATCAATTCTGGCCTCGAGGCAACAGAGAGCCGTGTAGCACAAGATAACCACGGTACTCTCCCTTGAGGTGATATCACGCTCGGTACATTCAATAAAATAAGATAAGAAGTGTGTCCAAATAATTAAAAGCCACAGGTGTTTTTCTAGCTTATCAATGTTCTTGTTCTACCTTTTCATTCTTTTTCAACCTGAAATCTCTGGTCATCATCGCTACAAACAAGTTTGATCAAGACAAGGAACATCAGCTACAGATGGGGTACAAAGTGTCTTATTATTCTGAGGGATCATTTGCAG
>CAKAKR010061016.1:0-15237 GCA_916700685.1 Adelosebastes latens | reverse complement strand
ACATGCAGTTTGGGGCAAGTCATAGTCAAGTCAGCACACTGACACACTGACAGCTGTTGTTGCCTGTTGGGCTGCAGTTTGCCATGTTATGATTGGAGCATATTGTTTTATGCTAAATGCAGTACCTGTGAGGGTTTCTGGACAATATCTGTCATTGTTTTGTGTTGTTAATTGATTTACAATAATAAATATATACATGCATTGGCATAAAGCAGCATATTTGTCCACTCCCATGTTGATAAGAGTATTAAATACTTGATAAATCTCAGCATTGCATGCTGTAAATAGTACGCAATTCACATAATATTAGTTTCCTACTAAGGTTTCATTCATACTAAAATATCTCACAGACTGTTTTAGCTACTAAATATCACGTTAGTGTGGAAGTTTCGTCCTGGTAGGAAAGTTTGGACCATCCTAAACCTGAATCATAACCTTTAGTACAACACAACGTCTCTTTGTTGTAATAAAGTACGTTTATATCAGATTGTTATCTAATATAACCATCCCACCCTCCACTGAATGGGATCAAAACTGTGATGTGCAACAACTAAACATGCATTCTTTGGATTATAATCTGCAAAGATAAGGTTGTTTTTCTTTTCACACACACATACTGTGCGTCTGAATGCTCAGTCCGACTTGTGTGCGTCACTGCTGCTGGGAGAGAGGAGACTGCCGTCGTTTGGCAAATGTCACGGCAACATTATAGACAATGGTGAATCTAAATCTGTATCCACAACACACACACACACACACACACACACACACACACACTCTGTGGTGTATTGTAAATCTGGTGTGTTAACCGAGCAGTTAGAGAAAGGCAGGATGTGTCTGAGGGTATTATTGGAAACACTTTAAAGGGCACTGTGTGTGTTGTGAGAGTTTGTTCTTGTTTTTTTGGGCGGAAGTTATATTTAGTTCATGTCGGGAGGAACGAAACTCCTTATTGTTAGTTAGGCAGTGTGTGTAACTCGTTTTTATTCTAGAGTTAGCGTGTGTGAAACGGTTCTGTTACATAAATCCATTCAGTCTTTCCACTTCCTGTCAGCTTTTATCTGCTAGCGTTACAACCATGGATGTATGAAGAGAGATGGATCCAGCGTTGGAGGCGGGGCCTCGTTCGTTCCTATGAAAGTGTCTCAGCGGCGCATGAAGCCTAAATGGCTCGACGGAAAAGTACCCGGATCTTGTGCACGTGGAATATGCACAGTAGCGTCCGCTCGGTCACATGACTCGGTCACGGGGTCACAATAAGGTTTTATAGTTTCAGATGATACCAGTATCTTCACTCTTTCAGGCTTTAAAGAATGTCTGAAAAATGACAAAAAATGTCAAAAAAAAATAAATGTCAAAAAAAGTTCGAAAAATATTCAGAAAATGTCAAAATATATCCAAAACCTGTCTGAAAAAATGTCTGAAAAATGTCTGAAAAATGTCTTAAAAATGTCCGACAAATGCCAAAATTTAGCACAAGTTTGGAGCATTATTTAACCTCCTTCATCACAAGCTAACATGACATGGTTGGAACCAATGGATTCATTAGGTTTTATAGTTTCAGATGATACCAGTATCTTCACTCTTTCAGGCTTTAAAGAATGTCTGAAAAATGTCTGAAAAAAAGTCCGAAAAATTTCCTTTAAAGAATGTCCGAAAAATTTCAAAAAATGTAAAAACGGCTTGGCGCTCCAGCCTCGGTCTGGGTCTCATTCACATGAACGGAGGAAGGGAATAACTCTGGATTCAGCTATTAGTGCATTTTACAACTTTAAAAACTTGATTTAGGACTATTAGAGTGTTCATACTGGGAAGTTGATTCACCTCAAAGAAATGATCCGCTGAGTTACAGACGTCTCTTTCCCAATGTAAGTCTACGGACACGGAAGTTGCAGTACCGCCGTTTGGCCACTACGAAAGTTGGGTTCGACGACCGGCGCTCTTCCTGGGGGGCTTGGTTGCAGCTCATTTATGTTCAGTACAGATTCACTGTGGTACTTCTGCACTACCAGCGGTGGAAAGTAACTAAGTACACAGAAATGTGTCCGTTCAGAGTCTTTGATTCTGCTCTCGGCCAATAAAAAACCCAAATGATGTAAAGAACGGAGCAGACAGGCCGGTATGTGTGCTGCCGTCGTCTGGACGTCAGCTGGCTGTTAAAGACTCCAACACAAACTGAGTTATTGTGCCGAGCTGCTTGTCCAGCCAGCACTGAGTTACCTTGGCTCGCTCTGTGTGTGTGAGTGTGTGTGTGAGTGTGTGTGTGTGTGTGAGTGTGTGCGTGTGTGTGTGTGTGTGTGTAAAACATCCCACAGAGCAGCTCTTTGTCTCAAAGTATTGGGTTGCACCAAACGAACAAAGCATCCATGGTTGCCGGTAGCGACGGGAACAGGTGAAGTGAAACTTAAGGACAAAATTAGTTTGTGTGTGTTTATGTAACGCTAAGAGTCGCAGAAGTGAAACAAAGGGGGACTGCTGGTGGGAAAAGAAACACCACTAACTAACACGCTGTCGTGGTTCTCTGACAAGCGAACCGAGCCTCTATACAGGAAGTCTTTCTGTGTTTGTGTCTCAGAGAAAGAGAATAAGAGCGAGGAGTCCATAACAAAAACTAAAACAAACAGAAAGTAAGAAATAGAGGTGAAGTCCCGCCCCTTCTGCTGAACGGTAGTCAACGGAGAGAGACAAATATTGTTTTGATCCCGTCTGAATTGCTCCATGAATCACACATTATGATGTTTGTCAAATTAAAACATTATTTGTTTAGTAAAGAAAGTCTCAGTTTGTCGTAGTATCATTTAGTTTAGTGTGAAACCGCTCAGTGAACTACGTCTCTCGTCTCTCACGAGACAGACGAGTAAAGATCATGATGACTGTTTATGATCTGCTGCTGATTATCAGTTCACAGACCACAGCAGCCTGTTTGTGACCCATCATTATTATATCATGATTATACGTCTATATAGACGGAAACTAAACATCTACAATATAATGAATATAATGAGGCTGTTTGTAACTTTAGGAGTGTTTTATTTACAGCGTTTTAAAACCACTAAAACACAAGCTGGTGTCAGGTAGCAGGTGATTCACCTGTTAAGGCTTCTGTGTGTGTGTGTGTGTCTCTGTGTGTGTTGTGTTTGACCTCCAGGATCAAACAGAGGTCAGAGGGTGACATCAGAGGTGTAGAGGACAGCTCACATCCCGTCCCAGTCTGACCCGCAGACCCACTGGCACATTCATATGTCGTAAATTGATAGTTAATTAAACTTAGTTAATAGTTGTTTTACTGCTAACAAACGATGAAATAATAATTAGTATGGCTGTCAATCGATTACAATATTTAATCGCAATTAATCGCACATTTTTTATCTGTTCAAAATGAACCTTAAAGGGAGATTTGTCAAGTATTTAATCCTCTTATCAACATGTGAGTGGACAAATATGCTGCTTTATGCAAATGTATGTATATATTTATTATTGTAAATCAGTTAACAACTAAAACAATGACAGATATTGATCCAGAAACCCTCACAGGTTCTGCATTTAGCATAAAACAATATGCTCCAATCATAACATGGCAAACTGCAGCCCAACAGGCAACAACAGCTGTCAGTGTGTCAGTGTGCTGACTTGACTATGACTTGCCCCAAACTGCATGTGATTATCATAAAGTGGGCATGTCTGTAAAGGGGAGACTCGTGGGTACCCAGAGAACCCATTTACATTCACTGATCTGGAGGTCAGAGGTCAAGGGACCCCTTTGGAGATGGACATGACAGTTTTTCCTCGCCAAAATTTAGCTTAAGTTTGGAGCGTTTATTTATTTAACCTCCTTCATGACCAGCTAGTCTGACATGGTTGGTACCGATGGATTCATCAGGTTTTATAGTTTACTATGATACCAGTATCTAAACTCTTTCAGGCTTTAAAGAATGTCTGAAAAATGTCTGAAAAAAAGTCTGAGAAATATCCAAAGAATGTAAAAAAAAAAAAAGTCAAAAAATGTAAAAGAAATATTCAAAAAATGTCAGAAAAATGTCAGAAAAGAAGTCTAAAAAAAATCTCAAAAATGTCAGAATAATATCCCAGAAATATCTAAAAAATGTTTGACAAATGCCAAAATTTAGTGCAAGTTTGGAGCATTATTTAACCTCCTTCTTCACAAGCTAGTATGACATGGTTGGTACCGATGGATTCATCAGGTTTTCTAGTTTCATATGATACCATGATTCACTCTAGCTTTAAAACTGAGCCGCTACAACCTCCTGAAGATCGAAATTAGTGGCGTTAAATGAATTTGCGTGAACACGTTATTATCACGTATTAACTTTGACAGCCCTTGTTTTTATACGTTTTTATAGAAGCAGGAATAAATCATCTCTCTAAATACTGACTGTCTACAGGAGAGAGAGAGAGAGAGAGAGAGGGATACAGTGTGTGGGAGGGAGGGAGAGATGTGAAAATGAGAGTGGGAGGAAGAAAGAGGTGAGGTGGGAGGAGGAGGAGGAGAGGAGTGAAGGACAGTTCAGTGGAGTGGTCAAACTGGGCCGCTGGATGCTGCTGGCATCGTGATTCACACTCAATGAATCAGCCGGCTCACAGGAAAACTGCTGAAACCAGACTTTGTTAGCGGCCGTTGTAATTCTCCTTTAATCTGTCTCCCCTCCATTCCAGCTCTCCTCTTCTTCGTCCTTTTCTGTTTTTGTCATGTTTTGCCGTTTGATTTTATAGGATGAAGAAAGATGCAGGGATATAATCACTTTATTATAACTGAATCTTTGTTGTTGTGCATCACTTCTCTGACATTTGTATATTTATTACATGAATATAAAGTAATGATAATTTACTGGCTCGCTTCTTCTGCCTTTTCCCTCGACGAGAAGGAGGCGTTGCCGTTTTTGGCCATCTCTGCGGCGCCAGCGTGCGTGCAGATGAACGGCGCCTCTTTATCGGGGCTCCTTACGGCAGATTATTTACATTACTAATCGATTTTAGATCGGTTTACGTTTACGTTTACGTTACAACTTGCCAAGTACCTATCGATGTAGTCGGATCGTAGGAATATGAATCGATACGTCGATGTAGTAGATGAATGGTTACACGTCTTGGCCATCAGTTCTTCTTCTTCTTTGTATGATCCAGCTGCCTCTAACACAGCTGTTGACGGCTTAATGAAGACCCAGTCTCGTCCAGGTGGTGTTAGATAATCTCTGAGATTAAAGTTGTAAATTTACAAGAAAAAACCCACAAATTTATGAGGAAAACAAACTTGGATATTCTTTGAACTTAAAGTGGTAAAGAAGAAAAAAACAACTTGGATATTCTCTGAGATTAAAGTCGTAATTTTCCGAGAAAAAAAATCACAAATTCACAAGGAAAAGCCGTGGATATTCACTGAGATTGAAATGGTTAATTTCAGAGCAAAAAAAACCTGAATATTCTCTGAGCTTAACGTCGTAACTACACAAGAAAAAAAACTCACAAATTTACGAGGAAAAAAATTTGGACATTCTCTGAAATTATAGTGGTAAATTTAAGAGAAACAAACTCACAATTATATGAAAAAAAACCTTGGATATTCTCTGAGATTAGAGTCGTACATTTACATGAGGATCAGTACCTCTAAATCTGAGGCCATGGTTCTCAGCAGGAAACCGATGGATTGCCTACTCCGGGTAGGGAATGAGTCCTTACCCCAAGTGAAGGAGTTCAAGTACCTCGGGGTCTTGTTCGCGAGTGAGGCGACTATGGAGCGTTGGAGCGTGAGATTGGCCGGAGAATCGGAGCAGCGGGGGCGGGGGGGTGGTATGGCATTCGCTTTACCGCACCGTTGTGACGAAAAGAGAGCTGAGCCGGAAGGCAAAGCTCTCGATCTACCGGTCAATCTTCGTTCCTACTGTCACCTATGGTCATGAGGGCTGGGCCGTGACCGAAAGAACGAGATCGCGGGTACAAGCGGCCGAAATGGGTTTCCTCAGGTCGGTGGCTGGCGTCTCCCTTAGAGATAGGGTGAGAAGCTCAGTCATCCGTGAGGGACTCGGAGTAGAGCCGCTGCTCCTTTGCGTCGAAAGGGGCCAGCTGAGGTGGTTCGGGCATCTAGTAAGGATGCCCCCTGGACGCCTCCCTTGGGAGGAGACCACGGGGAAGACCCAGGACTAGGTGGAGAGATCATATCTCCACACTGGCCTGGGAACGCCTCAGGATCCCCCAGTCAGAGCTGGTTAATGTGGCCAGGGAAAGGGAAGTGTGGGGTCCCCTGCTGGAGCTGTTGCCCCCGCGACCCGATCCCGGATAAGCGGTTGAAGATGGATGGATGGACTTTTACATGAAAAAACTTGGATATTTACTGAGATAAAGTCGTGAATTTCCGAGAAAAAAAATCACAAATTCACAAGGAAAGAAACGTGGATATTCTCCGAGATTAAAGTCGTAAATTCACGAGACATCATCAAGCATGAGAACACAAAATTTAGGAGGCGTATGTTTTGGTAAATTGTGTTAATATTTGACTGAACTCTTCCCGTCTGTCTACACATCATACATGTATGTACCTGCTGCTGTCTGGAGGGTCTGGTGTCTGCTCCGTTAACTCCTGCTGCTGCTCTGTCTCCTTTCAGACATTACCCCAAGACGTCGTTCACCATCGTGGCCGACACACCAGAGAACCTGAGACTGAGACAGCAGAGCGAGCTGCAGAGCCAGGTAATCCTCCCCCCCCGATTCAGATCCAGATCCAGATCCACTCAGCGTGATTCCATCCTCCTGTTTTTATTGAGCTGTTTCAGTTCGCACACACACAAATGTAATAGCTCTAGTTTCGGCTCGCTACGGTTTGTTTTGGTTGACGGATACGGAGCGGATATGACATCACGTTACTCAGACTACAACAATAAAAGCCGTAACTTCCTTCCACCACATGGAGGTGAGAACAAGCGCTCAGGTGTGTCCGTAGAGACGAGTCACTGTGCTGATTCACTGACTCACAAACGGATGCAAAGAACACGTCTAAACCGGAGACACGTATGTGCCATATGTCCTCATCCTGTCTGTCTGTGTGTGTGTGTGTGTGTGTGTGTGTGTGTGTGTGTGAGCCCAGCAGACAGCAGGACAAAGGGACAGATGTCCACTCAGCAGTCAGCAGAAGGGGACGTGCTGTTTGTGTCCCGCTCTGCCCTCATAAAACCCATTTATTACCAGTTTGACATTTACAGTCCAGATTTACACATTTATTCTGTCTGTCTGTCTCCCTGTCTCCCTGTCTCCCTGTCTCCCGGTTTCCCTGTCTCCCTGTCTGGCTGTCTCCCTGTCTCCCTGTCTCCCTGTCTGGCTGTCTCCCTGTCTCCCTGTCTCCCTTTCTCCCTGTCTCCCTGTCTCCCTCTGCATCGTGTTCTCCATCAAGCTTCTGTCCGTCAGCCGTCTTTCCTTCCTTCCGTCCGTCCTTCTTTCTTTCTTTCTTTCTTTCTTTCTTTCTTTCTGTCCAACTGTCCATCCTTCCGTCCGTCCGTCCGTCCTTCTTTCTTTCTTTCTTTCTTTCTGTGTGTCTGTCTGTCCATACGTCCGTCCGTGAGTCTGTCCTTCCTTCTTTCTTTCTTTCTTTCTGTCTGTCTGTCTGTCCATATTTCTGTCCTTCCTTCCGTCCGTCCGTCCATCCGTCCATCCATCCGTCCATCCATCCGTCCATCCTTCTTTCTTTCTTTCTTTCTTTCTTTCTTTCTTTCTTTCCGTCCTTCTTCTTTCTGTCTGTCTTTCCGTCCGTCCGTCCGTCCTCCTTTCTTTCTTTCTTTCTTTCTTTCTGTCTGTCTGTCTTTCTTCCTTTCTTTCTGTCTTCCTTCCTTTCTGTCTGTCTGTCTTTCTGTCTGTCTGTCTGTCCGTCTGTCTTTCTTTTTTTCTTCCTTTCTGTCTGTCTGTCTGTCTGTCTGTCTGTCTGTCTTTCTTTCTTTCTGTCTGTCTTCCTTCCTTTCTGTCTGTCTGTCCGTCTGTCTTTCTTTTTTTCTTCCTTTCTGTCTGTCTGTCTTTCTTTCTTTCTTTCGGTCTTTCGAAATCTGGTGATTTTTTTTCTTCCCAAAACTGTCCAGCTGTTATTTCTTGTATCAAACTGTGAGATCATTCAGTCTCTCACTGTAAGTCGTTTTTAATTTGGTACCAATAATAAGTTGAATAACTTCCTAACCTCCTTCATGACGAGCTGGTATGACCTGGTTGGTACCGATGGATTCATCAGGTTTTATAGTTTCAGATGATTCCAGTATCTTCACTCGAGCTTTAAAACCGAATCTGCTACAGCCTCTGAAAGACAGCAATGTCACACATGGAAACAGCATCATGGTAACGTATGGTAACAACAGCCTTATTGTTTACGCTCCGCAGCAGCTGATAAAGTCCATAAAATGACAGAATGACAGCACTTCAGACTCACATGAGAACACATACAGTCCACAGAGCAGAAACCGACTACAGCGCCTTCAGACAGTCGGTCTGTGCTTTGCTCAGCTACCTGACATAATGGATGAGGCTGATATCAAAGTGGGAGTCACGGAGGAGACTGTCTCACATTTACATCACTATAGATGCTTTTGATGTGACTATTTCACCTGCAAAAATGTATTTTTCCTCATTTCCCCCGTTAACTCTAGGAGAGATATTTAGGTTTTAACTTTCCTGCCTCCTCCTCCTCCTCCTCCTCCTCCTCTTCCTCTTCTTCAACTTTTCTAATCCATGTGTCGGATGTCCCCGGAGGTGATGTTGAAATCTCTTCTTATTAGCGCCGAAGCTTTCATGTCGTGCTCCAGGAAGCTGATTATAATAGACAAAGACGCCGTGCGGTGTGAGCGTGCATAGACACAGTGGGAAAACCCTCATATGTTCAGCACTGACCTAGTTGTGTTCTAGTACAGAGGAGTGGATGTGACAGGATCATGTGACCCACCCGGTGGTGTGGCGTCTGTCTCACAGCCAAAGCAGCTGCTGACATTAATTCATCAAAAAATATAAGATCAATTATGAGCTATATAAGATAATATTGATTATCGACCGAATAGAGCCTGTATTTTATTATTCACATTTCAAATTACAGTTATTCATTCTTCAAGTTCACTCAGATCTGTCTCCATCAGATCCGTCCTCTATACAATCTTTTTTACTTAACTTACTTTGAAAAAACTATTCTGCCAGGCCTTTGGTTAAGAATGGATATTGTTTTATTATTTTATTCAATTATTTTATTGTCTTTAGGTTGTAAAATGTTATTATATTTTATTATTATTTCATTAATCAAAGTTAAATTGTATTTCATTTAAATATATTTATTAAATTGTATTGTTATTTTAATAATCATTTATTTTATTGTATTTAATTTGTATACATTTATTATATTTTATTGGTAATTTATTAATCACTTATTTTATTTTATTTAATTTTTAGATTTTTATTATATTTATTGTTATTTTATTAATCATTTATTTTATTGTATTTAATTTGTATACATTTATCATATTTTATTGTTATTTTATTAATCATTTATTTTATTATATTTAGTTTGTATATTTCTTATTATATTTTATTGTTAATTTATTAATCATTTATTTTATTGTATTTAGTTTGTATATTTTTATTATATTTTATTGTTATTTTATTAATCATTTATTTTATTGTATTCAATTTATATATATTTTTATTATATTTTATTGTTATTTTATTAATCATTTATTTTATTGTATTTAATTTTTATATATTTTTATTATATTTTATTGGTATTTTACTAATCATTTATTTTATTGTATTTAATTTGTATACATTTGTTATATTTTATTGGTATTTTACTAATCATTTATTTTATTGTATTTCATTTTTATACATTTGTTATATTTTATTGGTATTTTATAAATCATTTATTTTATTGCATTTAATTTTATATTTTTATTATATTCTATTGTTATTTTATTAATTATTTATTTTATTGTATTTAATATGAATACATTTATTATATTTAATTGGTATTTTATTAATCACTTGCTTTATTGTATTTAATTTGTATACATTTATTATATTTTATTGTTATTTTATTAATAATTTATTTTATTGTATTTATTTGTATATTTTTATTATATTTTATTGTTATTTTATTAATCTAGTTTTTACTTCACACAGTTTTACTACTATTACTGTTATTATAGCTTTTAATTCCATTTTATTCCATTTTTATAATTTTATCAGACCACATCAGATTCTTTGTCTAACAGATCCATCCTACAGTAGACCTTTCCTCCATCAGGTAGTTGTTTTATCAGCTCCTCCTTCATCACATCATCACTCCTTCATCACTAAACACACCAGTCGGAGTCCAAAAAAGCTAAACTAGATGTCCGTTTTCATGCTCGAGTCGTTGTTATTTCCACCCTCCATAGATGTGAGTGTGTATGTGGCATCAGCTGCTTTCCTGTGTGTGTGATTTAGCTCGTTAGCTTGTCATATTAGCTCAGCAGGGAGCCTGCGACTGATGAATGTGGATTTAATCTGCTTTGTAGTGAGAACGGGGACAATCACCGTGAGAGCAGAATACCAGAACACACCCACTAAGTGTCTGAGTCATATATCTGCAGTTTACAGCCTTATGTAACTCCGTTCTGAGGCCCAATGGGCTGTTACTGACGACTGATGGACACCAGCACGATGACTTTATGGCTAAATGAGCTGCAGCGTTTCCTCTGAAGGTCGAAGTGAAGTGCCGGCAGGACCAGAGTGAGAAACGGCCGCCTGCCGCTCTGTTGTTGTTGTCGTCTGTGGGCTGTAAATCGACCGCGCTGCCTGCTGTTTGGCAGCGATGCAGCAATAATTCAGATTTGGATAAATACATTTTTGTTAGAGTCAACAAATCCCATGAAAAGACAAAAAACAACAAGCTAGTGTCTCAGTACAGTCTGACTTCCTGTCTGAGGCTCTCAGCTCTAAGCTGTATTGTTGTTTGGCCATCTGCATCTTGGTTTTTGGCCGTCGCCATATTGTTTTTGGCCATCTTGTTTTTTGGTTGTCACCATCTTGTTTTTTTTTGGCCATCTGTATCTTGGTTTTTGGCCAATTGCATCTTGGTTTTTGGCCATCTCCATCTTGGTTTTTGGTTGTCTCCATCTTGGTTTTTGGCCAATTGCATCTTGGTTTTTGGCCATCTCCATCTTGGTTTTTGGTTGTCTCCATCTTAGTTTTTGGTTGTCTCCATCTTAGTTTTTGGCCATCTGCAGCTCGTCTTTTTGCTGTCACCATCTTGTTTTTTTTGGCCATCTGTATCTTGGTTTTTGGTCATCTCCATGTTGGTTTTTGGCGGTCACCATCTTGTTTATTTGCTGTCGTCATCTTGGTTTTTTGCCGTCTCCATCTTGTCTTTTTGCCATAGCCATCTCGTTTTTTGGTCGTCTCCATCTTAGTTTTTGGCCATCTGCATCTTGGTTTTTGGTTTTCACCATCTTGTTTTTTGGCTGTTGCCATCTTGTTTTTGGTCGTCTCCATCTTGGTTTTTGGCGGTCACCATCTTGTTTATTTGCCGTCGTCATCTTGGTTTTTTGCTGTTGCCATCTTACTTTTTGGCTGTTGTGATCTTGGTTTTTGGTAATTTTGGTATTGTTTTTTGGCCGTCACCATCTTGGTTGTTTGTCGTCGCCATCTTGGTTGTTAGCCGTCGCCATCTTGGTTTTTGGTCATCTTAGTATTGTTTTTTGGCCGTCACCATCTTGGTTGTTTGTCGTCGCCATCTTGGTTTTTGGTCATCTTAGTATTGTTTTTTGGCCGTCACCATCTTGGTTGTTTGCCGTCGCCATCTTGGTTTTTGGATGTCTCCATCTTGGTTTTTGGTAATTTTGGTATTGTTTTTTGGCCGTCACCATCTTGATTTTTGCCCGTCGCTATCCTGTTTTTTGGCCATCTGCATCTTGGTTTTCAGTTGTCACCGTCTTTTTTTTTGGTCGTTGCCATCTTGTTTTTTGGTCGTTGCCATCTTGTTTTTTGGTCGTTGCCATCTTGTTTTTTTGCCAACTATGTCAGCATTGGCTTCACTTCTCAGAACCGGAGATAGCCCACCCGTTTTGGTTTGCGGCCTTCATCAAGTCATCTTTCAGGGTCAAACTTTTGATAAATGGCAGTTTTTAATACTCAGTTCTGTGTACATATTTTGGTCAGTACTCAAAGTATTGAGGTTCGATACCCAGTCGTACTTATGATAAACAAATAACCAATAATCACTTCTACTATACGTGCACTTTGGGTTTTGAGATGCCTCTGTGAATCACCGTGGCAAAGATCGTGTTCTAAAACCCTCTTTCCTTTTCATTTCCTGCATATCACCGTTCAACATGCACAAGGAGCGATTATAGTATATTTAAAGTTCTTTTCATACTGTGTGAAGCCGTGGTCTGTCTGAATGCTGAGTGGTGTAATTATTACAGCTGTGTGGGCGCATTCAGAAGGTAAAACTCCACCTTCAGCTACTCCTCTGTATCACCTCGGTGATGTGGATTCTAGGTCTCGTTGCTGTCGGTGGTCTTGTAACCGAGTTATCCGGTTCATTAGTTCATGAACCAGGTCATGACTGCAGCCTCTAACCTCTCTTTGTGTTGGAGCTGCGTTGCTTTCTGGTCTGTTTCCTCCCTTCCCATGTGTTTAAAACCATTTGATGAACGTTGGAAACTTTTCAGCATTTTAGTAAATAATGCAACACAACAATATTTAAATATTAATGTCACTCAAACCGATGCATCACTAACGGAGGATTTTGAGGGTGAATATTCCTTTTACCCCTTAAAAATCCAGCCGCTACTCTGTCTTTCAGAGGTAGTAACGGGCTCAGTTTTTAAGCTAGAGTGAAGATACTGATATCATATGAAACTAAAAAAACTAAAGAATCCATCGGTACCAACCATGTCAGGAAGAACGCTAAATAATGCTACAAAGTTACGCAAAATGTTCGCGAAGGAAAAACTGGCATGGCCATTTGTTTGCATGCAGTATAAATAGCACTGTAGTGAGACCATTTCTTTGGTGTGAGACCTCACTGTATAAAATGACCTGTGGTGACCTCTAGGATAATCACAGCCTCATGAAACTTTACAGCCACAAACTAGAGACCTAGAGCATTCAGAGGATGGATGGATCAGACTAGAGACCTAGAGCATTCAGAGGATGGATGGCTTTCCTAGCTAGATTGACAATAAGGGGGTTTCTCGCCATCCAATCGCCGAAAAATGCAAATTCTTGCAGAAATCTCCAAAATCTCAAAAGTTTTTAAACCAAAATCACAGCATGGCTTTTTCTATTGGTTCCTCAAGGTCTTGGTGTCTTAATGTGGTATTTTGGAGGGATTATTGATCGTTTGTATCAATTCTCCAGTGGTAAAAAAAATGGTTAAATTTAGCACCAAATCTGTGTAACAAATGGTATCAACCCGAAAAAATTGCTGCAACAACTTATGAGACATAATAGAGCATGAGGATGACCATCAAATACTAGATTTATGACTAGAATAACTTGACACAGTGTTGAGCTGCATCTCAAATGAATCTTCAGGTTCCAGCTTTCAGATGATGTACACCACTTCTATGTGACATCTACTGTTGACTATTTATTTCCCCCTGAACATCCCCTCTAAGAAAAGGGTCAGACTGGTGAGGGGTTAACATATCGAGTGTTTCTGTCCCTCTCGCTGTCCTGCAGGTGAAGTACAAGAAGGACTTTGAAGAGAGTAAAGGTCGAGGGTTCAGCATCGTGTCCGACACTCCAGAGATGCAAAGACTCAGAAGGACTCAGGAGCAGATCAGCATTGTATGTACAGTAAACACACACAGACAATACACTATGTTACTGTTTGTCCTGGTGAGTGAAATGTATGTGAGAAAGTGAGAGAGGGTGCACGTTGGTCAGTGAGCACGATCACACACACAGACACACAAAATGTGACATCATCAAGCCCTCCGGTGTTGACGACATCAGCTGTTTGAAGAGGAGCTCCTCCTGGAACCAGTGAGTGTAAGTGACCCTGATTTACTATTTATTCATTACACGGCTTTGTTGAATACTCAATTCTGATTGGTCAATCACGGCGTTGTACGGTCTGTTATTTCTTTATAGCAGACCGTTGCTGTGTATAGCAGACCGTTGCTATGTATAACAGACCGTTGCTATGTATAGCAGACCGTTGCTATGTATAACAGACCGTTGTTATGTATAACAGACCGTTACTATGTATAACAGATCGTTGCTATGTATAACAGACCGTTGCTAGGTATAACAGACCGTTGCTACGTATAACAGACCGTTGCTATGTATAACAGACCGTTGCTACGTATAACAGATCGTTGCTACGTATAACAGACCGTTGCTATGTATAACAGACCGTTGCTAGGTATAACAGACCGTTGCTACGTATAACAGACCGTTACTATGTATAACAGACCGTTGCTAGGTATAACAGACCGTTGCTACGTATAACAGACCGTTGCTATGTATAACAGACCGTTGCTACGTATAACAGATCGTTGCTACGTATAACAGACCGTTGCTATGTATAACAGACCGTTGCTAGGTATAACAGACCGTTGCTACGTATAACAGACCGTTACTATGTATAACAGACCGTTGCTAGGTATAACAGACCGTTGCTACGTATAACAGACCGTTGCTATGTATAACAGACCGTTGCTACGTATAACAGATCGTTGCTACGTATAACAGACCGTTGCTATGTATAACAGACCGTTGCTAGGTATAACAGACCGTTGCTACGTATAACAGACCGTTACTATGTATAACAGACCGTTGCTAGGTATAACAGACCGTTGCTACGTATAACAGACCGTTGCTATGTATAACAGACCGTTGCTACGTATAACAGATCGTTGCTACGTATAACAGACCGTTGCTATGTATAACAGACCGTTGCTAGGTATAACAGACCGTTGCTACGTATAACAGACCGTTACTATGTATAACAGACCGTTGCTAGGTATAACAGACCGTTGCTACGTATAACAGACCGTTGCTATGTATAACAGACCGTTGCTACGTATAACAGATCGTTGCTACGTATAACAGACCGTTGCTATGTATAACAGACCGTTGCTAGGTATAACAGACCGTTGCTACGTATAACAGACCGTTACTATGTATAACAGACCGTTGCTAGGTATAACAGACCGTTGCTACGTATAACAGACCGTTGCTATGTATAACAGACCGTTGCTACGTATAACAGATCGT
>CAKAKR010061015.1:0-28901 GCA_916700685.1 Adelosebastes latens | reverse complement strand
ATCCAATCCAAATTTATTTATAAAGCACATTTAAAAACAACAAAAGTTGACCAAAGTGCTGTACAATTATACATAAAAACATAAAAACAACACAATAACACACTAAGACCAACTTAAAACCAACAGGATATTAAAATAATAAGAGCGTTAAGACCAATAGGAAAGGAAAAAAGGATTAAAATAGTCAACTGTCATGCCGAGCCAAAAGCCAAGGAATAATCATACATTCATATATCATATATTATAAAACATAATATATTCTATGTATGTGTTAGAGGCTGTGACAATCATATCCAACACTATCTCTACTTTCACCCACTTTAGAGCTTATTTCCACATCATCATGACGCGCGGACAGTTCTGGAATAGAGTGGAGAGTTTTCCTCAAAGAAAACGCGTCGTTGTCTGGGACCTTCGCAGTTTTACATGATGAATAGATGATGAGTCTTTTAAGTTGAATTCACTTTTCTGGACATGTGGAGGATCCTGTGTCGTGTTTTCTCTGTGCGTAACAGTGCGCGATGTATTTGTCATAACCCATGCAGTTAACTAGGTTACTATCACAGTGCCATATAAAATGAAAGTAAAATGAAAATTCAGTCTATTTTTTGTGTTTTTCTGGAAGTATTTAAAAAGTTTAATTCCCTTAGATTTGACTGTTCTTCATTCTAAATGAATTGTTCACAACAAATTTCCCACCATTTTTTTTTTGCATTTTTAGGGGGGACAGGGGGTCTTTAGGGGGAGATAGTAGGTCTGCAGTATATACCACTATAGAAGTGGTGTATATCATCTGAAAACTGGGAACCTGAAGATTAATTTGAGATGAATTTGAGCTCAGCACTGTGTGTCAAGTTGTTCATAAAGTCATAAAGAGCTGCAGCTGCTCTCCACCCCACCCCCTCCATTCACACTAATGTGCTTCTGTGAGAAATGACTTTATGAGATACAACAAACACATGGACGAGGTGAGACACACCTGAAATATTTAGATATTGTCTTAGTTTGTCCATGTACTGTAGGTCTACAGTGTTTTTACAATAGTTTATAATCCTGTAAGAAATGTAGAGAATAAGGTATATTCATATAAAGTAAATTGCTAATAGGCCTATATGTGTAGCATATGTTATCTCTCTTGTTATTGCAGAATTCGCCCTATGCTGTTTTTCATGAGAATTATTGAAGCGCAATAAAAATAAAAAATAAATGCTCTAAACTAAAACAAACCTACAGACCATAATATTAGCTTTTAATTCTCTAAGAGATGTGTTGAACAAGCTGCCTCTGTTCCACTGTGACTGACTGACTGACTGACTGACTTCACAAAGCTCATTCACATCATCTCAACATAGCAACAAGTGACTCCGCTGCGTATTTGTCAACAACAAAAAAACAACTATTTTTGAGATTAAAACGCATCGTTTACCTACCAAAATACATGGCGGCGCCGGGTGAAATCCGTTTTGTTCAGTGTGAGATAAAAGTATCTTTCATCTCCAGGCAGAGATGAAGCTTTGCGTCTTCTCCTCCACAGTCTCTCTCTCTCTCTCTCTCTCTCTCTCTCTCTCTCTCTCTCTCTCTCCTGCGGCGCGCCGCTGCTCCTTCCTTCCCATCTGGATTCCCTCCTCCTCCTCCTGACTACCCTCCTCCTCCTCCTCCTCCCCCTCCTCCTGACTACCCTCCTCCTCCTCATCATCTCTTCACGGCTTGTGTACAAGCCTGCTCCTGTATCTACATCTCCCAGAAATCTGTTTTGAATTCCGTAAACAGACGGAAATGACCTTAATGAGTGTACAGTACCACCCTGGATGGATTACTGCAAGACTCAATGCCAACAGAGCAGGAAGCACATGGGTTTGATACAACTCAATAGAACACCACAAAACAGAAAGAGGGCATCTCATATTTAAAGGGACTGTTTGTAAGAATCAGAAATGCTTGTTAACAGCGACACCTGTGGCCGTTAAGTCAACGAAAGTCAGCGTTGGGCTCGAGCTTGTGCTCGCTCTACATAGACATGAACGAGCATCGCTCAAAACAGTGAGGCGACACACGTCAGCTAAATAATATCACTCTATATTTCACCTGCTTGGCAGTAATGTTAGCTGACCAGACGAAGGTCTCTACATGAATCAATGCTGATCCTTGTGTTGGCTTTACCAACGTTATCGTCTCTGACCGTGGTGGGAGGGAGACACCGGGACCCGGTCAGAGACGATAACATTTCTCTCTGTGGAGCCCCGTCACTTCACAAGACACGGGAAACATCTGTTGGTCTGGAGGAGCTGCAGCATTTATTTCTGCACAAACGTCCACTGTACATTCACTAGATATTCTCAGAGCTACGAAGTCTTCTGCAGTGTGGAGTTTTTTTCACGTGCATGCACGTGAGGTGGAGCGAGAACGAGCGTGGTATGTGAGTGAAGACAAGCAGACAGAGGAGCAGAGTACAGCAGAGACTCCGGCCCTGGAGACCAAAGCTACGGTCTCTCCTACGTACTACGACTGCCGCCAACACTGTTTAACAGACGGGCTTCACTAGATATAACTTTGAGGTTTTGGTTCTTCCGTGTAGTTTGTGTTGGAGTCTGATGGTACGTGTCCACAGGGAGTCTGAACAGCATAGCCACATGCGCATATGCGAGCGCGCATGGGAAACCGACCCGGTAGATTTATACCTGTAAAAAGTTACAAACAGTCCCTTTAATTTAAGGCAGAATGATAGGACGATCTTCTCCGCGCCACGGGCACTCCATGCACTGACTGTGACTGAATGTTGTGTTAATGACGTTCGTGCGACCAATCAGGTGATTAAAGACAAGGATCATAATACCATCAAGCAGGGAGGGGCGGGGGTGCGCGGCGCGCTGTAGGTCTACAGGTACAGAGCAGGAGGGAGAGGAGGAGAGAAAGAGAGAGGAGTGCGGTGCGCGAATAGCAGACAAGATGAGTGACAGTCGGAAACGAAGCAGCATGTAAAATTATGGTATTCTGGAAATTATAAGGTTTAGTATAATTATATTGAATTATTTAAGTGATATATGTGCACACATACTAATCATAGGTCAAAACTGTGCTAAATTTGGCTGAATTATAAAAGGCAGAAGTGGTAAAACAAAGAGCCGTTTGGGAGCCGAAAGAGCCGACTCTTCTTGGTGAGCTGAGCCAAATGATCTGGCTCACTAAAAAGAGCCGGAATTCCCATCACTAGTGGGAGGCGCCCCGGCTCCTGCGTGATTCGTCAGAAGCGTGGGCGACGTAGTATGATGCGTTCAAATGCTCCCAGTAAACTCCTAAATCAGGTGTGTGATTACAAACTTTACATGGATTGAACTTGTTTGTGCCTGGAAAATATATATAGGTACTGTATGTATATAGGTTTATATTTTGAAATCAAGGCCAGGGTAAATAGAGAGGAAATGCACATTAGGCATACATGTGATAATTAAAGAGAAACAAAAGTAAGAAAAAAACTGTAGTAAGGTGACACAACAAGAGGAACAGAATCTCAGTTGCAAACATGAACAGATGTAATAAAATGTAACATTAATTATTTACAGAGAAAGCTAAACATTAGGTATTATGGGGAACTGTGGATTACTCAGCCCTTTAGAGCCATATATGGGCCATTTTATCAGTCAGACCAAGCTTATACGTTGGTCTGGCTGATATAAATGATATTTTTTTATCTATTTATTTTTCATTAATTAGTTTTTTGTATTTTATTTTATTTTTATTTTTTTATTTTGTTATAAGGAAAAGAAAAATATATATATATATAAATATATATGGGTCTGGGTATCATCGAATATCATTTATTCTGGGGATCCCCTGGATCTCCCTCAAGGACCCCTACGGGTACCCAGACCCCTGGTTGAGAACCACTAGGCTACTGTTAGAAAATCATGAACTCCCTTTCAACCTTAACAATATTTTCATGATAAATTGGATTAAACACTTTCTTGGAAACCCAACTTAAATTAGAAATTTTATTAGGGATGCACCGATCCAACCGATCCAACCTTACAATTCAACTGTACATTTTTTTAATGTAGCAACAAATTGGTCAAAATTTAAACAGAAATTAAAATGCAAGTATATAATGTATATAGTATATGAACATAGAATTTAATTGAATAAAATATATCTGTCATTGATACCCGATACAGATATTTGAGTTAGTATCGACCCGAAATCCGACCCAGTATTGCATCCCTACATTTTATTCCCAATTATTTGTTCTCAAAACTTGGAGGCCTCAAATTTGTTTTACTTTGCAGCTACAATGTTGAGAAAAATCCTCTTAAAGTTGTCAAATATTCACAAACAACATTTATTTTTTATTTATTTCAGATCTGTTTCTCCTCTAAAAAGAACAATAATAACTGTGATATATGTTTTAAAAAGAAATAGTCTATTCCAAATGTTGTTTCCTACCTGACCTGGACTGGAAGACAATCTGATGCCAACCTTCTATAATATCTGATTATAAATAAGGTTAAGGAAGTGACTTTTAAAAGGATTCATTGTTTTTATTCCTCCAAGGGATTTATACAAAGATATAAAAAAGACATTGATGTGGCCTGCTCATTTTGTCAACTGGTTCCATAAGATTGATGTCATCTATTTTGGTCTTGTCAACACTCTTGTATTTTTTTGGCAAAATGTCTGTACATTTATTTCACAATATTTCCCAAAAACTGTGGTTAAAGGAGAATAAATAATGCAATCATTAATTTCAATTCTATGAGCCGTTATTAAGTAATGAACAACTGTTCTGTAAATACCATATGGATCCTGTGAATATGTATATAGTGCACAGTATTTTATAATGCTTGCATGCATGTATGTAATGTATAATGTTTGTATTCTTGTTCACCTGCCCCGGGACTGGGCAGAAAAAAAATCTAAAATCTTGTTTTCATTAAAGACCAATGACAATAATCAATCTCAAACCATTTTTACACAGGTATGATATTGCTGTCTCATTTATATTGTTCAAAATATCACAAAATACAAACAATATCGACCCAATAATGGCTTTACAATATGAAGCGAGCAAGCTAGTTGAAGTGGAAGCACAGCTTATCATGAGAGCAATAAATGAGCACCATATTTATTTGAAGGTTTTCTTTTATTCATTCATTAAACTGCAAGTTTGACTTAGAAAAACTATTCCATCGAGAGTGAATATTCAACACAGTAAATGCATGTATCAATTCATGATTAACAAGGAAAATATATCAACGATAACCAATTTCTTAAAGTTACTGTAATATAAATGAAAAAATTAAAACAATATACGCACAATATGGAAGGTTATCAAAAACCACTTTTTTAAGAATGATAAGTTAATTCATAGTTTCTCTATCTTATATCAATGGAATATTTACACTGTTTTAGAGTCATTATAAACATTTAGAGCTGTCAGTCTGTCTTCTTATCTGCTGCTATAGTGGATCCATTGGCAATGGCCTCACCGTTGCTTTCAGGCTGAAACACACGAGAAGGAAAATGTCTTTAAAAATGCTGTTTGTTATTGACAACATACAATCATGAAAGAGGCTCTAAAACTAACACCAGTATCAGTCGTGATTAGGTCGAGTGAAATCCAATGTTAAATATGAGAAAATAGGCTGCATTCAGAGTGTCTGGATGAGCTGTGTTTAAGTGGTTTCTGTTAGGTGAGTTGTGAAAATATTATATTTTTCTTTTGGAAATACTGATTTTGAATAATTTATCTGATATTCCTGCACTAGAGCAGGGCAATATGGCTGAAATTAATATCATATTTGTTAGAAAAAATACTTCTACTATATTCTACTGATATTCAACATACAATATTGAGCCCTGCACAAATAAATAAATAAATTAAATAAATAAATAAATGAAATGAAATGGTTTCATTATCAAAATGTCCTAACAAATTCATTACTTTTCAATTAACTTACCTTGCAAGTCCCATTACTCTTCTCGCTAACTTTTTGGTCACTAGCGCCAGTCTCCTGGACTGCTTTTTTGGTCCAGAATGTGTTAATAATTGGTGAAATGAAGGGATAGAGGAAAGGCTCCAGGAACCTCTTGTAGACCCACAACAGGACAGGAATCACAATACAGGGAATGCACACCATGGCTGTGGATCAGACAGGCCGCCAAAAATGAAGAACCTGAAGCAGAGAAAGAACACACAGAGAGTTGTAAAAATAGTATTAATAATAATGTGCTTTTATCTCAGTGATAACAGGGGTGTAAAACTTTTTACACCTATATATTAAGTAGTATATATTGAATTCATTGGGCAAGACATGTGACTGAGCTGTCAAGATATCCTGTGCCCATTTCATTGATTTGAAAAGTTTGGTTAAAGCCCTACATATCTGTCCATGAGGCCACCTGAAATAACAAAGTAGTCGATGAATATTAATTATTGACAACTAGGATACAAATTCTGAACAATTATTTTTTTTAAATCTCTCTGAACTCCAGCAGGGTGTTGTACAAAAAAATCACGAGCACCTGAACAATCTCAAAGATTTCAATACCCTTATGAAATAAACTAACACATTTTCTTGAGACAAATTTAGTAATGCTTACACATAAAAGAATGATCCCAGTCACTTCCACACAGTGAGGCATACTGCTTATTAATCAAACACTGGTATGGGATCGGAACTGAGTATCCGCCGATACCCAAAGCCCAGGTATCACTATCGGTATTGGGGCTGAAAAAGTCGGATCGGTGCATCCCTAATAAAATCACTTAGATCCAAAATGATATGTTGAGAAATACAACCTAACAATTCTGTTTTAACTTTTGGCATTATGATTTTTTTAACAGTTTGTTTCTGAATCAATATTATTCTTGATAAATGTTATAATCCATCTGGTAAATGGACTGCATTTATATACTGCTTTTTTACCTATACATCTAAACACACACATATATATATATACATATATATATATATATATATATACATACATATATACAATTCATTAAGCAGATTACAATATATAGATATTTAAAAAGAATATGCATGTAAATGGAAGAAAACAATAAAGAAGTAATAATGTTTGTTGTGTCAATAAAACCAACAAACAAATAAAAAACAATTCATAACAATATATTGCAATATCAAACGATAAATGTAAAAAAAAAAAAAAAACATGAAGTAGAGGAGACTCTTCTTGAGACTCAAGGGGACTATTATTGTGTCTTATTTAACTCATCTTGATTCTTGTTTTTCTGGTGTACTCAGCGAACAGCGTCATCAGAGTGACTGTCAGCTAATGCTAATCCTGCCATCGCTCGGTGAACATTAACAGGTATGAAGACGTAGATCTAATCTGCAGACTAAACAACATTATTCAAAACATTAACTGAGTAATAGTTCTCACCCTCTGTGGATCACAAAAACACTTCTGTAGTCACGTACTGCCGCTGTTGACAGGATGTTTCTGGTGTGTTTTGGCCTCTCTTCTGCTGCGAAGTCTCCGGAATGCGATTGCGCATGCGCAAAACCTACTTCCGTAGAAGAAGAAGCGAGAAGTGATGGGAATTCCGGCTCTTTTTAGTGAGCCAGATCATTTGGCTATAGCTCACCAAGAAGAGCCGGCTCTTTCGGCTCCCAAACGGCTCTTCGTTTTACCACTTCTGCCTTTTATAATTCAGCCAAATTTAGCACAGTTTTGACCTATGATTAGTATGTGTGCACATATATCACTTAAATAATTCAATATAATTATACTAAACCTTATAATTTCCAGAATACCATAATTTTACATAATACTTCGATTCCGACTGACACTCATCTTGTCTGCTATTCGCGCACCGCACTCCTCTCTCTCTTTCTCTCCTCCTCTTCCTCCTGCTCTGCACCTGTAGACCGTCAGCGCACCCCTCCCTGCTTGATGGTATGATCCTTGTCTTTAATCAACTGATTGGTCGCTGGGACATCATCAACACAACATTCAGTCACAGTCAGTGCATGGAGTGCCCTTGGTGCGGAGAAGATTGTCCTATCATTCTGCCTTGAATTAATTAAAAAAACCAAAAAAAAACAGCTCTCGGACGGGAGCCGGCTCCCATCGTTCACTTAAAAGAGCCGGCTCAAAGAGCCAACTCGTTCGTGATCAACACATCACTACTTCCGTAGAAAAAGAAGAAGAAGCGGAAGTTGTTAAATATCGGAGCGCCTTTCTTCAAAACAAAACCACATGAGTTACTGAATTACATCTTTGTAAGTGTCTGACACATTATCACAGTTAACAGTGAACTTTTTTAAAAAGTGTATTTACTGCGGATGATAGATAGTACAATATATGACGATGAAATTAACTGTAGTTTGCTATTTTACGTTGTTTTCAACTACATGTGTCATATAGCCTAGCTTAAAATAGGTCAATAACAGACAGCAACATGACAGTTTCGTGTGTGTATAGTTAAGCGTTTGCTCTTGATTTTAAATGAAAATGTATCCCAAAGAGACCTCTCTCTGTTAATGATATTTTCGACATTTAACTCAGCTTCTATTTAATAGTTTTTGTACAGTCCTTCTGGCCAAACTTTTCTTGTAAAGTTCTGTCTGTGTGTCTTCATTTCAGTGTCAACAATGCCTCTTTCAACCCAGTCCCAAGGAGACGATGAACAATACGTTTTAGTGGCCAGTTTGGATAACGCTCGCAATCTGTCCAACATACTGAAAGCGATCACATTCAAAGACCATGCCATCTTCAGCGCCACACCCAACGGCCTGAAGGTCACTGTGGAGGACTCCAAATGTCTGCAAGCCAATGCCTTCATCCAGGTGTGTTTACTTTACATAACATAATAATCCTTCTACCTTTTTCCATTCAATAAACACAGAGGAAGTGATCCAGTTGAATGCAGCCAGAGTCATTGATGATGTACATAAACTACTTGTTTCTGTGTTATTTCTTCACAGTATTTTGTAATATTTTGTAGTATTATGGTGATTATGTGATTGCCTCCCATTGGTTGTTGATACCATATAGGTGAGGCCACATCTGCTTTGTTTGTTTGTCGAATGCCCTGACGAAGACCTACAGTTGTCGAAACATGTTGGCTTTTTTAATGCTTTAGCCACAACAATAAAGGCTTTTCATATATTTCCTTTCTCATTGCCACTTGTTTTTATATTTTGGAGTATCTGGATTGCCTTCCTGTCTATCCTGATTTTTTCCCCGTTTTCCAAGAGCACCTGAATGATTTGCCTTACAGTTGAATACACAGAGCAACCAGTTATCTCTCTTTCCAATAAAATGATACAACTTAAATACAATAAAATAAATGATTAATGAAATAACAATAAAATAGAATAAAATTGTACAACTTAAATACAGTGTATCCCCTATAATGGTGACACTTGAAAGAACAGACATGTTTCCTTTTTATTCCAGGCTGAGATCTTCCAAGAGTTCACCATAAGGGAAGATTCGGTGGGTTTCCAGGTCAACCTCACAGTTCTGCTGGACTGCCTCAATATCTTTGGGGGAAGCACAGTACCTGGTAAATATAAAGGAAGCAATACATAAAATAAACCAGATACAATTCTATTCAAACACAGTTAAGTAAATGTGTTAAATCTTTTTAGCCATAGATTATTATCCATCTCAGATATGACTCAGCATTGTAATTATCTCCCTCGTGCGATGTTGCAGGAGTATCAACAGCCTTGCGGATGTGCTACAGGGGGTATGGTTACCCTCTGACTCTGTTCCTGGAGGAGGGTGGGGTAGTGACTGTGTGCAAGATCAACACCCAAGAACCAGAAGAGCCAGTTGACTTTGAGTTCTGCAGCACTAACGTCACAAACAAGGTGGACATTCACTATTTCATATAACCAAAGAGATATACTACTTTTCTACTTTCCTTGCAATGTCGCTTGCTTTACAAACCCATTAGGAATATATATGACAGTAATGGTATCTGCAAGTTGTATGAAACAGTACATACTTGATTACTACTCATGTATCTCTGGCTCTTTTCAAAGGTGATCCTGCAGTCAGAGAGTCTGAAGGAAGCCTTCTCTGAGCTGGACATGACCAGTGAGGTGCTACAGATCACCATGTCCCCCAGCCAGCCATACTTTAGGTGTGTTGTCGAAACTGAAACTGCTTTTTAAAGTATCACTACTTTTTTTACAGTATAATGTTTACAGGACATTTGGCTTATAATTATACTGAATTTAAAATACATTTAACCTCCTTTCAATAAGGCAATGTATGGTCTCCCTACGCACCTGTCCCAATACAAGTACTCAAAGACTACTTTTCTTACATTATACTTCTTCTTTGATTTGTTCTCCTCTCCAGGTTGTCTACATTTGGGAACTCTGGAAGCGCCCATTATGATTATCCCAAAGACTCCGATATGATGGAGCTGTTCAAATGCGACAAGACACAAACCAACAGGTTAGCACAGAGAAATAATCTTTACAGTATACTGTTACGACCCTGAGGTGGACTAGGGGAACTGGAGACCGTAACACGACCACCAGAAGAAAAGAATGGAAGAGACAAAGTAGTAGTGGATGAATTAACAGAAAATGTGTGGTATTTATTTCCCATAAATTCTTTTCGAGTGTCACTTAGTTGCCTTATGTTGCTTCGTCTTTAAAAGCTGATAACTGATGATTACAATCCAATTCATATACCTCTATCTGTACTCTAACTACTTTTGTAATTTTGACGAGAAACATTTGACTTGTCAGAGCAGGAAAAGCACAATTGTAATTAATAACATTAATGATTGCTTTGTTCCATTTAATTGTCTCACTGTGCCATGCTAGTGATTAGTATTATTATTAATATATACTATTGTAATTAATTATGATCACTCTTTTCTTACTGTCAATATATCTCCTATGAAAAAGGCCAATTATGCCGCTCCAGCTTTCACATTATGATGTCCCCCAGCTAGTACCACACACTGAGGAATATTCTTGTCTCTATATCTTGTCCGTAAGGAGTTTCATTGAAGCTCCACCTTCTCTGTTAAACTGTGACAGGTACAAGATGTCCCTGCTGAAGCCGTCCACCAAGGCCCTGGCTCTGTCCTGTAAAGTCTCAGTGAGGACAGACAGCCGGGGCTTCCTCTCTCTGCAGTACCTGGTCAGGAACGACGACGGACAGATCTGCTTCGTAGAATATTACTGTTGTCCTGACGAGGAGGTGGAGGAGGAGGAGTGATTACAGTCTTGTTGAAATCCCCCTTTAAGTAAGCACCATAAGCAGTCGCTTTGAATGAGAGGGCAAAGTCTGCCAGAGGAGGCAGTACAGCCAGTTGGGTGCTCGCAGGAAATAAATGCTGGACTTAATGGGCATAATGGATAACAGACACAGCGGGAAAGGTTGCTTTGTTTTAACTAAATCACCTGGTTCATCATTTGCCAACAGAGTGGAGCATTGTCACTGGATTTGTGGAAAGATAATGTCACCTACCTGGTCCTGTGAGGTACCTGTGTGTAGTTAAGACCGACTGTGTGATAACGACTACATTTCATAGACAGTTATGGAAAATGATTGTATGTACAGTTTCTGTATAGTGTATTGTTCGTTACTATGGAGACCCAGGTATTTTGAGTCAGAAATCCCTCAACATGTAAATATTACCTGTAACTTCATGAGTCTACATGTCTGCGTACAATATTTGACATCTTTCTGGAGCTTCTTCGGCCTTTTTCAACTTTGACTCGTGCAGTGAGCTGGGTGATGGCCCATAAAATATTGAAGACATGGCACATGGATACGTTTTCCTCAAGGTGTCAAGTAGTCAGTGTACAGTAGGTGTGCTCTCCGCAGGCCTTCGTTTTCTCACCACATACATTGCCAGAATTGACCGTCATGTTGAATTTGTGTGCAGACTCCTTTGACAACCATTTGTTTTGAGTATACATTAAATGACAGATAGAAAGTTTAAATCGTTTTATTTTCATGACATAGAAAACAACTGTAGTCAAAATCAATAAACAAGTTATTTTTTATACTGATGAATATTTATTTTTATCAAAAAGGATGGGGAAATATGCAATATTGTATAAGCGGACACCTTTATGACCCTCCTGAGGGAGCAAAATATAGTGTGTGAATCCACAAACTATGGCAACAGACACTGAACATGTACATAGATTTTCTCCAATACTGAACTGTGATAATTAAATGACATGTCGCACCATTAAGTCTTTTTATAACCTCACAGAAATCTCCTAATTTTGGACTTCAGACCTGACTGCACTGTTGCTTTACCACATTTTCTTGAGACAATACGGAATCGCGGCAGCAGTAAGCTGTTCACTCAGCGTAATCGAGTCCTTCCAGTTACCTGCGAGCCATCCTTTGCCTTTTGAAAGCTTTGTGTTTGTTCTTCTTCACCACTTTCGGCGCGGGTGCTTCTGTCTGGACGTGAACGGGCTTCTCATCGGCCGGTGTCAGGAAGACGTCGGCCGTGACGTCTCTGGTCACTTCCTCCTTCGCTTCGGCCCTCTTCATCTTCTGCATCTCCTTCACCATTTGCTTCTCGCGCACTCTGGCCGCTGCCGCCAGTCGGATCTCTCGCCGGTGCTGTGTGAAGAGAAAGATGACAATCAGAAAATGTATGATGCAGCACAGTAATGTATCAGACACGTATGCTTACAATCAAAACTATGCATGCACTGGATTTTTACCATGTTAGGAGACTGGAACTCTGGGTTTTCAAAGAGCGTAGGCCCTCCAAAGCTCCCCTGAAAGATCTTGATGAGGTTGAGAACAAAGCGAGGGCCGACCTCCACTAAAGAGGCATCCTCCTCGATGATCTGAACGGAACACAGAGAAATTATTGCAAAATAAACACTGAAAATGGCAAGAAAATATCTGAACACACAACAGGAGAACAATAAAATATTTACTAAAAATGCTGATGTTGAACGAGAAGACTTTGCTAAGAATAGTGAAAAATTACCTGGTAGTTTCTAAACCATATCCTGTTGTCTGCAATGGTGAATGTGATGACATGGTCCACAAAAGGCTGACTCTTCGGGTGGTAGCGTGGGGTGGAAAATGTCTGCAACAGTAATGAGTACTTCCTTAAATTAAAAAATGTAGACATACAACCTACTCTATTCATCTAAACAATGTTCACTGACCAAGTTGTATTATATCAAGTAAACTTTAATTCAACGCCGTCTATCTCAATTTAAACTAGAATGGCACTCGGAGAGCGCATACCTCCGCCAAGGTGCGTGACTTTAAAAACATCACAGATCACAGCTGGCAGTACCGTGAGTTGGTCGGCTTATTATTAACACGGTGTGTTTCTGTGTAACGTATCGGCGGATGCCTCTCTCATTCAGCAGCCTTGTTATGTCTGTATAATGTTACACTACGTTGTCTCTCATCCCGTCATCTAGCCGTTTTTTCTTTCTCACCGCAGACGGCCAGCAGCTCATGCACACACATATCTCTCCGCTCAAAGGAGGAGGCGGGGTCATGCATCATCAACGCGCCATCAGTTACACTGCGCATGTGTTACACCCTGTGGTCTTAATGCTCAGACTGATCGGAATTCTTAAAAAAATTCCTGAATCTGGATCATGATCCGGATCGCCAGCGCTACACCCAACCACTCCAAAACATTTCATTCAAATCCTGTCAAATCCAAATGTCATTAGGAGCACCGGAGGACACCGGAGGACACAGGGGAACAGGATTTTTTTCACAGATTATGTCTCGTGCGCTACTGTCAGGATATAATGACAGCTTTATAAAAATAACATTTTCATATTTGCTCAAAGTTACACACCTGAGTGAAGAGCTCCTTCAGTAAAGCAAAGTGGGGCTCCTTGTCAAATTTCTGTAGGCGAAAACAAACAGCAGAGGAGACAGCAAAAAGAAGTTAATCGCTTGTTCAGGTTCTGACAAGTTCTTACCTTCACTGATCCATCAGCTGTCAACATACAGAAATGCGTATTTTAGGCAGTTTGTCAAAGCAGACCGCTCATTACTCAGATCAACAATGTGAAATTATATTCCAAGAATGGAAAGAGTGTACAGGTTAGTATTTTTTCACAGTTTCATCCAAAATCATCCAATTCATCGGTAAATCAACCCAGGGTTTCTCCATTTTAGCCTGGATTATGATTTAAATTTCTTTGTATTTGTATAATATTATTACTAACAATTGGCGCGCCGAGCTGTGATTGGTCGGTAGGCAGTGTTTTTATACAAGTTGATCTCTTATCTGGAACATTTCACAGCTGTTCAGCATAAATTACCATGGCGATCTACCCCGGTAAGAAGTGAACCACCGTCGTAGGACTGAAAACCCAGGGTTAACCCTGAAGTTACCTCGCTAACCGTAAACCCTGCTTTGTAGTACAGGCCTCTGGACTTCCGCAGAAGTCTGATGTTTGCTTGACATCTGGGCCGAAGAACTGGCAGCTCTCGAGACGAAAAAGATCAATTTGCTCCTTCGTACATGCATCTCAGCAAATTATTTTTTTACTTGGTCCTCTTTGTGAAACCGAACCAGACTATAAGGAAAATTAACCAAAAGTATCAATTTCACTCTGATCCGGACTGGCCAAACAGACTAAGCGCCCTAACATATACTTCTGAAAATGATGTTATTGACAGAATAACTGACGACATGTCTCCCTCTGACCAGGGCTACTCACAGGATCGAATGAGAGCAGCGGCCTGGATCCTTTGAGGCAGTTTCCTGTCATCTTGAGTTCAGCCAGTGTGTGAACTGTGGAGGAAACAATCATATAATAAATCACCTTCCACCATATCACAGGACAGTTGTTGTCTACTGTACTTCAGGACTGCAGGACAGAAGTAACTCACTGTTTTGAACCAGAAACTTTGCAGACGGTCCATGAGGGCTGTTTGCTATCCTGTAAGGCGAGAACATTATACTTTAGATGTGTTCTATATATTCTACTAATTACAAAGGTCAGCTTAATGTTTAGAGGTTGGAACAAAGATTAAATACTCACCACATATAGAGGTCCTGCTTCTTCTTGGCCTCAAAAAAGAGGCATTTGTTGCAGTTTTTTATTTCACACACCTGGAAACAATGCAGATCTTTAGTTTACGCTGTAATGCATGTAATTATACATAGTGTTCAAAAATTAAATAACAAACTCACCTCGTTAATAATAAACAACTTGTCCTTTCTGTCCATTTTTGTGTCTAACAGACAAAAGAAAACACTTATTATTGCAGTATAATTGACAAAACCTATATCTCTGCTAACATAAGTAACAATGTAGAGTCAGCTCATGTTTTTGGGTGAAATAATGCTGTATCATATACAGCATTTATGATTAACACAAGCCACTAACCTGCTTTTGAGTGAGGCATCAAGGTCCTCAGGTCTTGCATCAAGTGTCTTGTTCTGAAGTTGATGCCTCTTGAGGAGAAAATGAGAACCCTTTCCTTGTTGGTCCATTTACCCTGTTACAGAGAATTTATTTCATATTATTATGATTATTATATATCATTGCGTATTACTAAGGAGTTAAAAACATTTCCTTGTTCATTCAGATGGCCTCTTCTCTTTTATGAGTGTTGATCTCAGACTGGGTACGTTGTGTTTGAACGTCTTTCTCTTTGTCATGCTACACATTAAATTACACCATTCAATGTATTTGTTATAGCTACAGGGTGTTGGTCGTTTTAGTATAACAATGACATTAACCCTCTGAGACTAACAATAGACCCGTTTTTGTCTTTCTTTAGGGGGGGAGACAGGGGGTCTTTAGGGGGAGACAGCAGGTCAACGGTAGAAGTCACATAGAAGTGGTGTACATCATCTGAAAGCTGGGAACCTGAAGATTAATTTAAGATGCAGCTCAGTACTGTGTCAAATTGTTCTAGTCATAAATCTGTAATAAACATGAATGAATGAATGAATGATTTTAAATTAATTGTAAAAGTGTATAAGGGCTTAGAACATGATGATATAAGTCTGTGATGGCCGTCCCCATGCTCTATTATGTCTCATAAGTTGCTGCAGCAATTTTTTGGGTTGATACTATTTGTTACACCGATTTGGTGCTAAATTTTACAATTTTTTACGACTTGAGAATTGATAAAAATGATCAAGAATCCCTCCAAAGTACCACAATAAGACACCAAGACCTTGAGGAACACCATATAAAAAGCCATGCTGTTATTTGGTATCAGAAACTTTGACATTTGGCAATTTCTGTAATTAGATTAGATGGCGAGCACTTCTGATCTGGAAAAACTACTCAGAAAGCCTCTTATTGTCGATCTAGCTAGGAAAGCCATCCATCCTCTGAATGCTCTAGGTCTCTAGTTTGTGGCTGTAAAGTTTCATGAGGCTGTGATTATCCTAGAGGTCACCACTGGTCATTTCATACAGTGAGGTCAGGTTTCACTACAATGAAATGGCTACTATGGTTGACAAACATCATCAGACATGAATACAGTTGGGCTCATTGGATCCACAAGAGTCTCAGCTTTATAGTGATACCCAGCTTATGTAATTTCAAAACTGTTTATTGACCCCAGTATGCAAAAATATTAAAATACACCACTTTAGAATAGGCCAAAAAAAAACAACACATTTATACTGCATGAAAAAAACTGCATGTTTTTTGCCCAAAACTGCATGTGATTTGCCCAAAACTGCATGTGATTATCATAAAATGGGCATGTGTGTAAAGGGGAGACTCGTGGGTACCCATATAACCCATTTTCATTCACATATCTTGAGGTCAGAGGTCAAGGGACCCCTTTGTAAATGACCATGTCTGTTTTTCCTTGCTAAAATTTAGCCCAACTTTGTAGCTTTATTTAGCCTCCTTCATGACAATCTAGTATGATATTGTTTGTTATGGTTGGTTCATATAATATCTATACCTTCACTCTAGCTCTAACACTATGAAAACATGGCCCAGTGTGTTAAGTTACCAACTTCTATGACTAATAACAAGCTAGAGAACTCACCAAAGAAACCGGTGCTGGAATCGTGACTTCATTCTTCTTCTCCTCTCCAGCTTGTACCGCTGCTTCACCTCCATCTGCGACAAATTTCGCTTTCTTTGCCTTTTTAGCAACAGCAGCTTGTCTTCCACGTTTTCTCTTGAACGCCGACATGTTTGGTTTGCACGCCGACACAAATCTCGCGTAGCATCCGACTCTAACAGCAACACGTGCGGATAGAACAGAGGAGGAGACCCCCTAGTGGCCCGGAGGTGGTACTGCAGCTACTAGGCAAGGCAAGGCTCATACACAAAGGCAATTCAAAGTGCTTTACATATATAAAAGCAAGGTAAAAGAGCACAAAGTGCATAAGATAAAAACGAATAAAAGAATATAAAAGTATAAGTTAAAAGAAAAAAATTAAAAGGATAATAAAAACAATCAAAAGACAGTAAAGTGCAGCATTTGATCAATTAAGAAAAGCGTCTGAGAACAGTTTGGTCTTGAGTCTAGATTTGAAAGTGGCCACTGTTGGTGCATCTTTGATCTCATCTGGAAGCTTGTTCCACAGTTGAGCAGCGTAGCAGCTAAAAGCAGCCTCTCCATGTTTCCTTCTCACCTTGGGTACTACTAATAGATTTTTTCCCAGTGACCTTAGAGGTCTAGTAGGTGTGTACTGCTGAAGCATATCTGAGAGGCAATTTGGACCTACCCCCTTTAGTGATTTGTAAACAAGCAGTAGTGTTTTAAAGTCACATCAAACTTTTTTTTTTTTTATTGAGAAATTTACATTACAATATGGCATCGTACAGAACAGTCCACAAATACAAGGGAACAGACAAGCCTGGAAATTGGCGTACAGTGCATAAGAGTGTGGATGAAGAGAGAGAAAAAAACCCCCAAAAAACAAACGTAAGGGAATGTGGGAATAGTGCTAATAGTGCTAGGGGTTCTCTGTAAGGTTCAGGTCCTCAACAAACATTGAAAGCTTCATAGCATTCTTTTTCTTCATATGTTTCAGAGATGAAAAGTTAAGACACAGCTCCTTCTGAAAAACATAGAAATTTGGTCTTGATTCCAGGAATCTATTTTTATGTATAAAAAACTTTCCAAGAATGATTATGGAATTGATTGCCATAATCATGGCGATCTACAAGTGACCTGTGGAGGACAGCACCACGCCTCTGCTGCGTCTAGTCTGCCGCAAATTCCAAAAGAAGAAGAAGATGAAGAAGCAACTCTCGCGAGATTAAGCGTCACCATACAGTAATGTTATAGCTTATGGTCTTAGCAACCGGTGTTAAAGTCTCTCATCGTATAGAAGCTGTTTCTCAGTGATAAAGGACTTTTTTTTGGTAAATTTTTACAATATGTAAGGCCAAAAACATTACACTATTATTGTCGCTATCACTCGAGAAGTCTGGATAATTAAAGAGATATAATAATAGAGATGCTGCCCGGTTGCTAGCATGCTGCAGTTAGCATAGCTAGATAGCTTCATCTGGGACAACCTGAAGAACATCTTTCACTAAGTATTTATTATTCTCTAGTCAAGTCTGTCTTTATATTTAGCTGACAATGAAGTGTCACTACGAAATATTGGGTGTGAAACGAGACGCAGGAGACGATGATCTGAAGAAAGCTTATCGAAAATTAGCATTGAAATGGCATCCAGGTGAGTTGTGGTAGAGATCTTATGGTAGGATGATGACAGTATCTCTGATGTAAAGGATCTGGAATAATACTTAATTTATACAACTTTTATGAAGTCACATATATGTAATTATAAGCACAGAAGTATTGTTATTATTGGTAAACCATCAAAAGTGAATAGTCCTATGTGCTATCTCAGAGTGACATGTTACACTACATTATGATGGTGACAGGTGTAATATATATCTAGTATATTATGTTGTATCAAGATAAGATAAGATGAACCTTTATTAATCCCCGGAGGGAAATTCAGGTGTCAAAGCAGCAACATCAGCAAACAGAGTGAAACACAGGAGAGGTAAAAGTATAAAAAAATTATAAAAACAATAATAGAGATATAAAAGATACAGAGTGAATGGGAGAACTTAGTGTGTACAGTCCGTCAATAAATGAATGTAGTATGTACAATAAATAAATGTAATATGTGCATATGTGCAGTCTATAAAGTGGTATATAGGATGTAAGTGTAAAGTGCGCCAGTGGTTTGAGTCCAAGATGGTTGCAGATAGTTCATGTTTAAAGTATTGGCTAGTATAATGCCCCAAACGCAGTATGTATTACATTAAAGCCTTATACTGTTAAGCATGCAGGTACACCTGTCAGTTAAGTGCATGGATAATATAAATATAAAAAGTACAATAAATACCTCTAAAATGTATTGGAGGTATTGCATGTATGCTTTCCAAGTGACAACAACTAAAAGAAAGCACTCACTTTTGTTTTATTTATTTATTAGTTTATTTGACAGGGACAATACATAGGCATTGTTACACTTGATTAAAGTGCAACCGATGCAAGGTATATAGGACTTCTAGCCATAGCTAATTTGCAGACCTTGTCCCTGGTAAGGCTTTTAAGAAAAAGAAAATAAATTAAATACAAAAAAATACAGAATAGCACATCTTACATAAAATCACATAATACAACATCGTACATGACAATCAATTTACATTTATTTATTTTTATATTGTAGTTGTCTCTAACACCTTAATACATATTGATTACATAGTATTTATTTACTAATGTGCCTTTGAAACTTGTCTTGTGTCTTTCTCGAAAATTGTAAAGATGCAACGCTTGAAATAAGGTATATTCCTAGGGCTGCACCGTTCTGACTTTTTCAGTCCCAACACCGATAGAGATACATGGGCTTTGGGTATCAACCGATACCGAGTACCGATCCCATACCAGTGTTTAATTACTGAGCTGTATGTCTCACTCTGTGGAAGTGACTGGGATCATTCTTTAATGTGTAAGGCAACATCAGGCCTGACTTAAACATTGCTGTCTTAAATTTGTAAAACTAAATGTAACAAATTAATACATAGATGTAAATTTACTGAATTGTTGTTTATTATTAAATACAAAATCGTAAAAAATCTAAAATAAACAGGAATTATTTACATCAATTACAATTCAAGTGTCAACCTTTTTACTGCAGCAACAAATTGGTCAAAACTTAAAAAGAAATTGAAATTCCAGTATATAATGTATATAGTATATAAACATAAAATTGAATTGAAAAGATCGGCCCCATTGTCACCGATATCCGATTCGGTATCGGTGCATCCCTGTACATGTTTATATATATGTTCCTTCTGCTTTCAGTTTTTCATTCTTGCATCAACACGTGATGCTGTTAACTCAAACCTGACAAAAATACAATAAAGCTTTCAGCAAAGTTTTTCACTCGAACAACAGCTGTGTTTTCCTACTGAAATTTCCAGATAAAAACTTGGACAATTCTGAAGACGCGGCGGAGCAGTTCAAGCTGATTCAGGCAGCTTATGATGTCCTGAGTGATCCGCAGGAGAGAGCTTGGTGCGTACAAATTTATTTCAACATGTGCAGCCAGTATCACAGTATCTGAACTATTGTATGTGCAAACAGTGTGGGTTTAAGTATGCCTTAGTTTGATGCCCCTGTCTCCTTCTGTGTGGCAGGTATGACAATCACAGGGATGCTCTGATGAAAGGAGGAGTCAGTGGAGATTATGAAGATGACAGCATTGACCTGCTGCAGTACTTCACGGTCACCTGCTACTCCGGCTTTGGAGATGACGAGAAGGTTAGTGTGGTGTTTTCAGTCCTCTTCTTCAGACAAGGAAAATTATAGAATCAGGATCTCAATCTGCCAAAGACACTTCTTTCAAACATCCTCTGGAATCTCATTTTGTGGAGGATAAATCAATTATGTCACCATATGATATTTGGGCAACAACCCAATATCTTCTCTACTTTGTCAATGTTACATCCTGAGGAGGGGTGGGAAATAAAATCTGTTACTGGAAATGTTAAGCCAGTATGAATGACTTAGAAATGGAATCTTAAACTCAAAACACATATCACACAACTTGATTGGATGTCTCCTGATTTGAAAAAAAGATAGTGTAACCCAGGAGCTGTGGCAGGTCAGACTGTGGGTAGAATTTCTTGGGGTTTAAATTCCAAAAACTACGGGTCCACCACCTTAACGACAGTGGTTGCAGCTTCATCCTGCGGGACTGTGAGGACAAAAATTCTTTGCACATCTCAGAACGTTTATTTTCTCATTTATTATTCCCTTTTTGTTTTAATCCACTCTCTGTCGCTTAGGGCTTTTACGCAGTCTACAGGAATCTCTTTGAGTCCATCGTTAAGGAGGAGATGGAGCAGGGCAAGGTGGACGATGAAGAAGATGAGGAGGAGTTTCCTCCCTTTGGAGACTCTCAGAGTGACTATGATAGCGTAAGCCAGCACCACACTTAAAACACTTTTCTCGAGGATGTTCCTCCGCTTGATGATGTCAGAGTTGTTTATATAACTCATTACTTGAATAAAATAGTACATTTTCTGTGCTACTTTCTCTAAGTGAAAACAAAAACTAAAGAGCAACAAGACTGAAATATTAATAGCGAACCAGAAAGATTTTTAGTCGGCTTGTGTGCTTAATCAGCCTCTATTATAATATTACAGGTGGTGCACGTGTTTTACGGCTACTGGCAGAGCTTCTGCACTCGTAAAAACTTTGCCTGGAAGGAGGAATACGACACGAGGCAGGCCTCCAACCGCTGGGAGAAAAGGGCCATGGAGAAGGACAACAAGAAGACCAGAGAGAAGGCTCGAAAGGAGCGCAACGAGCTCGTGCGACAACTCGTTGCTTTTGTACGCAAGCGCGACCGCCGCGTGCAGGCCCACAGGAAACTGGTGGAAGAGCAGAACGCCGAGAAGATCAAGAAGGTGGAGGAGCTGAGGCGGAAGCAGAAGCTCAGCCAGGCCAAGTAAGTAGTGGATGGATAGTTGGTGTGATAAATGTGACATTTCTTCCTCGTACTCATAATACTCTACTGTATGTCCGTTCCAGACTGGCAGAGGAGTACAAGGAGCAGAGCTGGGCGGCCATGTCTGAACTGGAGAAGGAGCTGCAGCAGATAGAGGCTCAGTATGGAGAGGAGTTTGGAGATGCATCAGAGAGTGAGGAAGAAGAGAACAGCGAAGAGGGAGGAGGTCAGGGAGCTTCATTTATACTTCTGCATTAAGGGGTTTATGTTGCACTTACAGCAGCTACTGTACACGCATCAGCTCCTGTAGCTCCGATGCAGCCTGACCTTGTATGATGCATCCATCCGTGTTATCGGTGGGAAAAAAATCTGAGCCTGAACTATAAATCAAAACGTACGGCAGAATATGGCAAGCCGTTTTAACATTTTACAGCTAGACAGGATATTCTTTAGAGATATCTGCAACGTCATTTTGCCTAGTCAAAACTCTAATTCAACCACCTGTTTGTCAGCTGTTCCTCGAAATTAAAAAGAGTTGTCACAATATCCCATTAGGCTAGTGTTTATGCATAGTAAACTGTAGTGAATTAATTAATCCCAAAGACGGAGCAGGTAATACTCGGCATACACCATCAGGCGAGCCGAGGATGTCGGTAACTCCCACAGATTTGAATTGGTAGGTGATGTTTGATTAGAAGTTGACCGTCGATGAAGAATAATGTACTTTTTCTTGTTTTTGTGTGTGTGTGTGTGTGTGTGTGTGGTGCCTTTTTAATTATTTTTCAATGTATAAATATTCATTCACAGATGCGGACCAGCCTGATGGAGACGAACTGACAATTGATGATTATTATGATGATCTGTACTGCCCAGCCTGTGACAAATCCTTCAAATCAGATAAAGCGTGAGTAACCTCCCTCTCACTCCACCTACTGTACCTGCTATCCTCTGGACCTACATGCTCATTCACCTCGCTAAGCTGTGATCAATTTTAGCAACTTTAAATCAACACAGGGTCCATATGCAGCGGTGCAACCTCAAATGCATTCACTTAACTGTTATTGATTTCAGCGTGGTATTAGAAAGTCACATAGAGCTTATTTTTTACTTAATAAACAATAAGTGTGATGCAGTGTTGTCAAACATATTGAAGCATCGATACATATCGATACTGAATATTTGAAACGGTTTCAATACTCTCTTTCTGCAGTATCGATATACAGGGATGTCGATAATTATCGTTAACCGACATTAAGAATTTGAACAGATTAACGCTATCGGTTAAACGGTTAAAAGAACTATTAAAAAATAATTAAAAAGCTGGTCGACACTCAGAGGAGTGGCTCGTCACTTAAAGCAGAAAAGCTGGTCCACCTTAAATTTTTCCCTGTGGTATCGAAAAATGGTATTGAATATCAGTATTTTTCAAGGTATTGTATCGAAGTTACAAATTCCAGTATCTCGACAACAGTAGTGTAATGCGACTGAGTCTACGGCCTGATGTAAATGACAGGAAAGATATGGAGTAGTAAACAGCCTAAAATCTTATTTTCACCACTAAATGATTGCCAGTGTGGATGTGATTTTTGTTCCTAACAATGCATCTGAACAATGTGTCAGGGGAATTTTCTAATTGATTCGGTTCTGACTCATTCTTACTCTTTACTCGGTGATACTGCACATTTCAGGCAAATGATATAGTTTGAAATGATTCATTTCCGTGGGTTTAATTCCTTAATTTGGCTTTGGAAAAATAGAATAGATAATACTAATACAAATCCGTAAACCACATTTATACGCTTCACTAAATTCACTTCATTAAATCTGTGTTGTTAATGCAACCCACTTTCCTTTCCTCTCTTCAGTATGAAAAATCATGAAAAATCCAAAAAGCATCGGGAGATGGTGGCGTTGCTACGGCAACAGCTGAAGGAAGAAGAGGATTCCCTTGGTCTGAACGGAAAGGAGGGAAGAGCAGAGGAAAATGGACAGGAAGACGAGGAGGAGGAGGAAGATGAGGAGGAAGACAAGCCTAGACAAAAGTGTGTAGCTTACTTACTTTTCACCTGGTTGTCGTGATGTTTAGAAGAACTTGTTGACACGTCCAAATTTTATATCATTTCTGTTTCAGGCTGTCCAAGAAGCAAAAGAGGAAAAAGAAACAGCAGAAAGTAGTACAGGTGAGTAATATCTTTTCTTTCTTTCTGCAGCTGGACCTGGTTTAGTGTGAAGTGAACCTTTTCCTAAAAGCCTTTCTCTTTTCATGCTCTCCTCCTCCATAGCAGAGTGCTCCAGAGGTGGAGGAAGTGGAGGAGGTTGAGGAGAAACCAATACCGACCACCTGCGAGGAAGATGCCCCCGAGAAGTCAGAGGACACTACAGAGCCTGAGAAGCAGGACGATCCACCGCCCACAGAAGTCAAGAGGTCGGTCCAGTTGACATGATACAGGGGTTAGGATTCAATATATTGCGATTTATTGCGATACGGCAAGTAAGGCGATATATTGTGTTTTTTTAAACTATTTTCAGGAAAACTGTCAGTATAAACAACATGCCCTATGCATAAAATCGTAGTAAAATTACTTTTTTAAGCAGTCAGAACAGTGGGATCTGCCTTTGCATTTATCACAGTCCCTGTGACATCCAACATTACAGCACTACTTTGAGAGGGCGCTTCTCTTTGCAAATGAAATAAAGAAATAACTGAGTTAATCTTTGCATGTAAATTATTAATTAAAAATCAATAGTGTTTTTGAGAATCGATACAGTATCACAAAACATAATATTGCGATATTCAATTTTTTCAATATTTTCTTACACCCCTACTGGAAACAGCTGCCTGTTGGAAAGAAGCTCTATAGGAGCGGAGTTAATGGGTCGCAAAAACCGAAACAATGATTTGATAGATGCTAAAATGCTCCGTAGAGATGAGGTGAACTGCAGAGTCAGGTGGTTATTCTACAAAAAATACTAATGATTCATTTAGTGTTGTGAAGGACTAGCAAGGACTACTCTGTGTGAAACAATAGGATTTGCAATTCTGAATTTAATGATTTTAATTCCTGAATTAAATTGCAGGATAACATGAGTTATTTGAGAGTTTTAAATGTAGCGGTGTCTGTCTTGCAGGTAAGAATGTGATTGTAACTTTGCTATCATCTCAATGTTGCCTCAGCAGCTCTGGGAAGACAAAAGGAAAAAAAGGAGGAGGAAAAGACAAACCGAAGAGTGTCAAGTCAAACACGGCAGAAGAACAGATTCCTGAGGTTTGTACAGGATTTTATGGGACTGATTTGTATTTACCATTTTTGAATTAACAATTGTATTATTACAAATCTCTTCTGCCTACACATGTCTACACTTGTCAGTTTAACAGCTTCATTTTTTTTTTACTTTGCATCCCTTTCAGTTATCAAAAATAACCTATAGATTGCTTCAGGAATGAGTCCTAAAACCAGAAAATGAGTTAGCACTTTAGCACTTCCGGTTCCCTCGTCTGGAAGTCAATGGGTTTTTTGAATGGGTTTTTAGTGAGAGGCCTGAAATAAGGTCTGTGGTTAACACAAGCTGAAGAGATTTTAACGTTTTGTTCTACGAAATATAATACGTCAATAAATACCCCACTCGTGAATTTTGAAGCCTGTATGTGTCTTAAAAAGGCGGTTGCTAACAAGTGGCTAAATGAGACTATTAAACGTCATCACGCCGTCTCCTGTGTATACTCGCACTCATGCGACCGTGGTGTAGTTCGTCTATAGCCGTTAACGTTAACTTTTTACCTCTGGCGATTGCATTCATATTTCAAAAATCATAAAAGTGGTGTACATTTGTGAAAATTATCTTGCTGAACAAAACGTGTAAGTATTATAAACGTGTGTTTACCACAGCTTATTTTCTGCAATAATCCAAAACCCAATGGAAAAATCCCATTGACTTTTTGTCAAGGGAACCAGGGCGATGCTAACTTCCTGGTTCTCTTACAAAAATATGTCATCCCTGGAGCACTCTATAGACATTATTTACTGTGATAAAATGATCCGTGCTTAAATTATTATATCACATATCCCCATTTCCACCTCCAGAAGGAAGTAAACCTCCGCTGTGTGACCTGCGACAATGAGTTCTCCACAAGAAACAAGTTGTTCGACCATCTGAAGAGCAGCGGTCACTCCATCGCTCTCTCCGCAAATGCTCCTCACTGCTCCGTGAACAAGAGCAAAAAAGACAAGAAGAAGAACAGATAGCACATCTGGGCGGATGAACCTGAAAGAGTTTGACTCCGCAGGGACACAGGAAACTCTGAGAAGTCTCTTGGGGAGGAAGATAAATTAAAAGAAGTGGACTTTTAATGGACTGGTTGGCTGACTGAGAGCGGATAGTTTTCTTTTAATTACAGAATAATGAGATGTATGTGTGAGTGATTGAGACTCTAAAACGTTTCAGTACCTTTCCCAGTAACTTATGAACGTCTCTGTACTGATTAACCAGTGGAGAAAAAACATACAGGATGCACCCTATTATCAGATCCTTTGGGAATCTTCTCTCATGGTTTGTCAGGAAGAGCTCTGTAGTGGTTTTACTGCATCATAAAAATAAAGGTGGTACTGCACGTTGGTATTTAAACAATATCTCTGGAATGATTTGCATTAATGCCTCTAGTAATCCAACAATAAACTACTGTATATGTCCGTACTAAACACGCACATGTATCTTAATATTTGCTTATATTCAAGCAAATATTTCAAAGCACAAATATTTGTTACATCAAACTTGTTACATTCAGATATATTGCCTCCCTAACAATCATAACAATGTTGATTTAGATCTGAACAGAGCAAAAATGAATTCAAGGTCAGTTAGAAAGACATATGTAGTGATGTTTGCGTAGTGTATTGAATAATTATGAGACCTCACTTTTAAAGAAAGCAGGACTGACTTCATAGTTACAACATGCAGATCATAGTTCCCTGTTACAAAGTAAATAACAGTCTTCCACATCAGGACAAAAATAATTAACAATTACATTTTTAATATTTCAAAAGATTTACAAAAATGCAGTCGACTGCTGAGGGCTCGTGGTTTATGGGTTTGGTTTGGTTCTTGGCATTGAGTCACTTTCTGTCCATGTAGGCCTTGTTTAAAACTGCCAGGAAGAAAGCTTCATCCTCCTTTGTGATGCACATGGGGGGTTGGACGCGGAAGGTCTGAAGTTGTGAGAGAACAAAAAAGAGATTAACCAGAGGCCTGTACTACGAAGCAGGATTTTGGTAGTTTGTCGAACATTTTCTGAAAAGAAAGTCATTGTATAGTATGTCGAAAATTTAATGAAAAAAAGTCACACGTATAGTATGTCAATAATTTCATGAAAAAAAGTCATAGTATAGTATTTCGAAAATTTCATGAAATATAAGTCATACTAAAGTACGTTGAAAATTTTATGAAAAAAAAGTCTAATAGTATAGTAAGTCTAATAGTATAATTTTTCGAAAATTTGGTGAAAAAAAGTCACAGTATAATATGTCGAAAGTTTTGTGAAAAAAAAGTCATAGTATAGTATGTCTAAGATTTCATGAAAAAAAGTCAAAAGTCAGTCAGTCAAAGTTATAGTATGTTGAAAATTTTAGGAAAAAAAGTCATAGTATAGTATGTCGAAAATTTTATGAAAAAAAGTCATAATATAGTATGTCGAAAATTTTAGGTAAAAAAGTCATATAGTATGTCGATAATTTCATGAAAAAAAAGTCATACTATAGTATGTCGATAATTTCATGAAAAAAAATTCATAGTATAGAATGTCGAAAATTTCATGCAAAAAAGTCATAGTCGATAATTTTATGAAAAAAAGTCATAGGATGGCATGTCGATAATTTTGTGAAAAAAAATTCATAGGATAGTATGTCGATAATTTCATGAAAAAAAAGTCATATGTCAAAAACTTTATGAAACAAAAGCCATAATATTTTGTGAAAAAAAAGTCATACTATATAGCATGTTGATAACTGGTTGGAATACTTGAGGTTGTGGGTTCAATCCTTATGTGACACATTCTGTTTTCAGGTCTAACTTCAAATGAAGAAGTCAAATACAATAACAAACACTGCATAAGTGTATCTGGTCAGATAGCTCAGTGTGGTAGATATCTGGTTGGGATGCTGGAGGTTGTGGGTTCTATCCTTATGTGGCACAGTCTGTTTTCAGTTCTAACTTCTAATGACGAAGTCAAATATATGAAGAGAACAGTTCTAAGAGCGTGTGGCATTGGTGGCTTGGTTGCTAAGTTCTGGGTTCTGGCTGCGGCAGAGCAGGGTTCGATCCCAACCCTCACATCGATGCCCGGTGCCCGACAGTGGAGTGAGACGAGCATCTCCTCCCAGGGTTTACCAGAGATACAACTGAAAGGTTGACTTTTTATGAAGATATTCGACATACTATACTATGACTTTTTTTCACAAAAAAAGTCTGAAAAAAAAGATCTAAAAAAATGTCAGAAAAAAAAGTCAGAAAAAAAAGTAAGAAAAAAAAGTCTGAAAAAAAAGTCCGAAAAAAAAAGACTGAAAAAAAGTCTGAAAAAAAAGTCTGAAAAAAAAGATCTGAAAAAATGTCCGAAAAAACAGATCTAAAAAAATGTCCGAAAAAAAGTCTGAAAGAAAAGTGTCAAAAAAATCTCTGAAAAAAAAGTCTGAAAGAAAAGTGTCAAAAAAAAGTCTAAGAAATGTCTGGAAAAAAAGCCTGAAAAAAAAGTCTGAAAAAAAAGTCTGAAAAAATGTCGGAAAAAAAAGTCTGAATAAAAAGTCTGAAAAAAAAGTCTGAAAAAAAGTCAGAAAAAAAACATCTGAAAAATGTCCGAAAAAAAAGTCTGAAAAAAAAGATCTGAAAAAATCTCCGAAAAAAAAGTCGGAAAAAAAAGTCGGAAAAAATATTCGAAAAAAAAGTCGGAAAAAAAAGTCGGAAAAAATGTCGGAAAAAAAAGTCC
>CAKAKR010061013.1:59371-81844 GCA_916700685.1 Adelosebastes latens | reverse complement strand
CTTGTAGCCAGCTATAGACAGACATTTTGGGAAAAGTGTCAACAAGTCTATTATAGCCTTTTTCCTAACAAGTGCCTTTGATTGTATTTAGTGTGACTATTCCTATGTCTGTAACCTGCTAAGTCTATTCATCTAGGCAAAAAATAATGTTTATTAAAATGTATGTAAAAAATACAACCTAAATAGTGCATTAAAACAAATCAGTAAGATAATGTAAAAGAAAGGTGAAAACAGCTATATAATGTATCTTTAAACAGTAAATTAACTGTAAAATACTGTGAAATTAATAAAAAAAACCAGTTCAAACTGTATTTTTCATTAACAGTACAAAGCTGTAAATTTCAGCGACAGTATAATAATGTTAATTTTACAGTAACATAAAGGCAACCCTGCTGCCAGTTCTTTACTGTTATTTTACTGGGAAATTCTTAACAGTGTGTATATACCCTCCTTACATTTATTACAGGATTTACTTTTGTGTGAGGTAATGATTGTTCTGTGCTTTCTCTCTCTTGCAACAAACAGTTAGTCATAATGTTGCCGCCTTTTTACTTAATCTCTATGTCTTGATATGACAAATAATAGAAAAAATTCAGATAGATAGATAGATAGATAGATAGATAGATAGGAAAACCAAAGCTCTAGTTTAGACAAATTAAACATAAAGTTAGTTCACATTTTTGCCTCGCAATTTACAGTTTGTCTTTCAGTGGTGAGTTAACAGGGACTTTATAATCTTATTGCATACAATACTATTTCTTCTTCTTATTAATTTAATATTCCAGAGACTGTGTTAAATTGTTATGCTTAAGTATATCTTTTGACTCTGTTTTATAAATCTGTTTTAGCACTGAGTAGACAGAGCAAACACAAATGATTGAGGAGGCAGATTTCCTCAAAAAAAAAAATCTATTTTCAACTTCCATATCCTTTCGCTGTTGCACAAAATGCAGAAGCAAACCCAAGTGTGACCGAAATAGAAGCGAGAGCTTTGAAAAATTTGAAATTTACAGCTCAGATTTGTGCTGTGGTGTTCTTCTGTCAGCCCCCGTCAGCTGGAGGGGGGACACAAAGCTTTACGCACACAGTAAACTACTTCAAGTGTCTGAAGTGGAAAGAGGCCCCATGTATTCTTAACTTGAGTATTTGTTTGCTGTAAATTCAAAGAGTGTGATGGACACGGAGGACGCGGAAAACATCAGCACATCAAAATGTGTGCCAAACTTATTTGTGTTTAATTAATTTTTTTACAAGGTGACGGCTGGATTTGAGGCCGGAGTATACGGTCATAGCTGTGCAGTCTAGGGTGAGAAACGTCTGAAATTTATACCCAACACCACATTATATTCACACCTGAAGGAGCATTCAAATATTCTTAATATTTCCAGGTGCCTCCTTGAATGACCTCAATGGACTAAATAAGTCCAAAGTTATTAAAGCAAGTTGTAAATTGTAATTTATGCAGCTGTGATACCCCTCGGATTCCTGTTTTTCTCCTTTTTAACCCGGTCCAAGTCATATTCTAGCGTGCTGTATACGGAGACAAAAGATACCTGAACTTGGACGAAGTGGTCTAAACCGGTTTCATTGTGACTCCTATTGTATGGAAGCGATACACTCTGTTTCTAATCAGGCTTGGCTTTATCCTCGCCCGCTCCCTGCTCCTCAGCCTAATCAAACTCATATATGCAGGCAGAGTGCCTGCAATTATACATAAGCCCCTGCCTTGTGCATTTGTGTGAGTGAGAAGTGTGTGTGTGTGTGTGCCTCTGTGTGAATACAATTCTGCATGTGCGTATGTCAGTGTGCACGAGTCTTACACAACGTGTGTGTGTGTGTGTGTGTGTGTGTTCAAGGGTGCGGTTTCGGGGGGTTGAAGTCACCCCCGCGTTCCAATGCCAAGTTTTTCAGGGGGATATGAAGCTGTGCAGCTTTACGAGACCTCAGCCTATGTAGGATACTTAGACACTCACACCGCAGACACACATGCATTTAATGTACAGTATATATACACACATACGTGTACACACAAGACCACAAATGTCTTGCGGTCAAAGATACGCTGGCACACAAGCAGCTAGAGAGAGAATTAGATTGAGAGAAACGGAGAAAACGCGAAATAAAAGTGCAAGAAAGTGAAGCATATTGAGGTGTAGTCTATTCCTTTCCCATAGTCTCTCCTCTTTCCAAACCACACCCCACCACGGCACAGGCCCAAACCCCAAAAGCCTTTGTGTGCTCCCTCGCTTCCCTCCTTTCTCTCTCTGTCCACCCCCTTTTTCTATTTCTCGCGGTTCTTTTTAGTGACCTTTTTTCCTCTTTTTCTATCTTATAATCTTTTGCTGCTCCCTCTCTCTCTCTCTCTCTCTCTCTCTCTTTTCTGCCGTCTTAATCACTGTCCCCTTTTCGTCGGTCTGTCTGACTTTACTGGCCGTCTTTGTCTCTGGCTGCAGTCTGGGCCGAGACATCCATCTCAGTATTCAACACAGGCAACTTGGCTGTAAGAAACAAACTATAGCAACCACAGGAGTTACAAAACACTGACGCTCAGGTTTTCTTTCCAAACACTCTCTCTCTCTCTCTCTCTCTCTCTCTCTGGCCGTGATCAAACAGCCCTGTCCGACCATCACCTATGAAAGCCCCTCGAGCGTGCAGGGCTCTAGTGGTTTCTGAGACTATGTTTGCCATTAAAAAAGCACACGAGAAAACCATATGGTGTGTCTAAAGTTAGCGTGTTGTGGTCTCCCATTGACACACGGCACTACCCGTATACTTGCTGTTTACCATCGCCTGTGGCTAGGCCATTAAATATTGAAAGTGATGTAGCATACTGATACTGCCATTAGCATGCTAAATGTGTGAGACAGGTGGTTGAGGCTGCCTTTCAAAAAAGGCAGGAAATATGCGAACGGAAAATGTGTGTAACTGTACCGTTTACTACGGCGTACAGTGTAAATATTGTTTGAGTAAGCTGTTTATGTGTGCTCTGGGAGGGAGCACGCCAGTCAAATGCACACAGGCATATGCAGTCAGAGAGAAATGGCTGACTGGCCGTTATGGCTAACAAGCATATCATACACAGTGTGGATCCCAGAGACTCTTTGGATCTGTTTGCAATCTGAGTGTGTGTGTGTGTGTGTGTGTGTGTGTGTGTGTGAGGAGCAATGTGTTACGCCTGCTGCTTTTTATGTGTTTACTGTGTGCAATAGCTGCATATACGTTTTGGATTACTGCGTTTCTGCCGTGTTTGTATTCAGCAGGAAGAAAACGCACAGATTTTTTTCCTCTAGTCTGACGTCACCGTTATCTAATTTAAGCGGTAAATTCGACATGTCAGATTGCAGCACACAGGCCAAAGGGAGTCAAACAGTCGTCTGTAACCACAACCTGAAAGACGATATGCTGTTGTTTTTTTTTTTAACAAATCTATAAAAATGACTACACGTAGGACGTGTCGCACACAGAAAATGTCCCGCAAAAAATCTTCAGTTTTTTAACGTTTTGAGCCTCATTTTGTTCTCTGCTTCTGGCATGTGTCTGGACTCCGCAGAGAAGCCAAACTACTGCAAAGCATAAATTAAACCTTGTAAAAATAGGCCGTCACAGAAAAGTTGACGTTTTGAGGAAATATAGTGTTTTTGCGGGGCACCGTTGCCACACGTCAGCACGGTCGACGGATGAATTCAGGACGTACACGATGACATGTGGGAGATTTTACAGGAAGTGGATATATATCAGCATGTTAACGGGCTGAATGTCAACACTGAAAAATGTGTGTGTACTTCCTGGACACATTAAACACCAGAGCCTCTGATTCATCTGAAGAATGAAGATGACATAGCGGTTAACATCCCCGCGGTGACGTCTGACTGTAAAAAATGATTCGGCAACAATGCTCTGATGAGCTTTTTGTACTCTGAACGCCCCCCCCTCCTAACTGCGGTAAATCTTTATAAAAGGAAAAAAGAGATTACTTTTAATGGACTGGGCTTGTTTGTGTGTCCAGGAAATAAATTGTGGGACATCAACTTGACAAGGACAGATGCAGAGAGCTTGTAGTGTGTGTGTGTGTGTGTGTGTGTGTGTGTGTGTGTGTATTTACCCTATATGTATCAGATACGAGGAAACATTCAGGCATCCCTGGGCCTCTAGCAGGATCGTCGTTCACCAGGTAGGTGTCAGTAGCCTAAAACAAAACAGAAAAAGATGGTTATTTAATTAAACTTTCATCATTTGAGTATAACAGTGATTTTGTCACAATATTAACGACTCTCTAAGGAAGCAGATCTCAACCGTTTTTGGCACCAGAAATTCTAGCGTTTGCTAATTTAGTGGCTGCTTCAACCTGTTGCTTTGTGTGAGTTTCCAGTAAGAAGAATAAACTTGCAACACAATATATTAAAACATTCAAATCATTGAAAATCATATCTTTCAACATTTGTTGTTCTTTAACAAACGTTAAGCTACGCTTTGCACGACGAAATAATGCAAAAATTCTGAGAATATATTAAAATCCAGAAGGACATTTGTGACCTGAAATCACCGGGACCGAACGTGGAGACAATCCTAAGATGTACCTGTACTATACGAGACAGTTTTATAACCCCTACCGGTGTCATTTCTCCACAGAAAGCTAACAACAACTCTTGCACTATACATCCCCAGCCAGACTGTCTGTAAGTACCAGCGTGCATGCTTGCATGTGTGTGTAAGTGTGCATTCAGGGAGCTTCATTTGTATTCTAAGTCAAGCAGGCAGGCAGGCAGGGTTCTGGCAGGGCCCGGAGCTGTGAAATGGGCTCTCCTTGCAGTTCTGCCGTTGATTGGATCAACCGATCCCACTCTACTTAGCCGAAGGGAGCCCAAATCCCACAGCCGCTGTGCCGTTCTGTGAAATCCTATTTCATTTCACAACTTTAACGGATAAAAAAGCGTGCACACGCACTCGTGCCAGCCCCTGGACCCCATGCCACATTTATTTAGCCGAACAGGAGCGGAGAGAAAACAGTGTATCTGCTGTGTGGAAATATTTAAATGCACACACATGTAGTCTCACCCTCCTGAAAATATAATCACCTGCACGTATATATATGCTTTTTTTTTTTTTTTCCCCACGCCCATGTGCTCTTGGCCTTGCACACAAACACACAGCAGCACACACCAACGCACACGTGCATGCCACTTACGCAGACACAAACCCCATAATAAGAGCCAGACATTGGCAGACCACACAGCCCTGAGTTGTGGTGAAAACAAAGGCTATTCATATCCTTCGCAATGAGAGGTCTGTACAGCTAACTCGCTTTCTCCCTCTCTCCCCCGTCTCTCCCCTCAGCTTTTTATTACAGATAATCTGCACTCGCAAACCTTCCATTTTTCTGCAATTGTGCGATTTCTAATCATCTTTATTAGTCCATAAACATGTTTTTTTTGTATTTTGAGTCTCCTTTTATAGCCGAGGCCTCCAGCTCCTTAAGGGGGCAACACAGTGCCCATTGTTGAGTCTCAAGAAGAGGATGAAGCCAGGAACGGAGCGAGAGAGAGGCCTGCTGATAAGGCTGCAAAGCATTATGGGAATGGGGTAGCAGAGTTCCTCCAATGCACACACACACACACACACACACACACACACACACACACACACACACACACACACACACAAGACAAAAAGCAATCACTCAAAGTCTGCCAGGCCACATGTGTCTGATAATGAGACGATGCATCTGATTGGCCGGCACCTCAGAATAATGGCCTGGATCCACGGCACCTGTGTGGGGGTCCGCACCAGCGCGAGCCTGCCGACTACCAGCGAGCAGACCACAATGCATCAGGTGTGCTGGAGCCTCTGTGATTGGCTGCGCCTGGCCAGAAACAAGGTCAGGTGCACTAGCAAGCCTCCTCTGATTGGCTGAGCCGGACCCTAAAAAGCTGCGGGTGGGACAGAGCGTGTTTTCATTGGCTGCCGCCGCCGCCTCATTCTGCTTGTGAATGGGTGTCTGGCAGGATGGCACTGGGGGGAACTGGCTCAACTGGGAGCGCGTGAGGAAACATACTATTTGAGAATATCTTTGCACATACAGAGAATCTCAGTATTACTCATCCTTTAACTTGACCCAAAGGAGCTCTTTGAAACACACAATAGATGATTTGCTCTAATTTCATATTAACCAACCGACAAAGAGCAATTTAAATGCCCTCTTTATGTCGTCAGCCAAAGAAACAGGTGTTGATGAACCGCAATCCCATTGTGCAACAGTGAATAACATGAAGCTAATGAATAGGCTAAGCTCTGTACCTGCCACTGGGGAGGCCAGAACATACTGACTCCCTTTGTAGTAAAACCCCCCCAAAAAACTCCAGGCCCCCAAACACTCTCTCCTGCAGCAGTGTATGAATTATATATTGTACTATATATATAGAGCATATGCCCGGCCCATATGGCCAGCCCTGAGCGAAAAAATCTCAAAGCCCTCCTTAATTAACATTTTAGAGGGAAGATTCGGAGGCGGGAGATTGAGTCAGTGACTTATTTGGAGTCCATCATCGCCCAATGCAAATGTGTTAATTGAGACAGATTTTCCCACTCCACAAATATGTGGCGTAGGGGATGCGATGGAGGATTTTTTTTTTTTTTGTCTGAGCCATCTGATCTAAGGTAGGGGTATAGGATGTGTTTTAAACTGACAAAAGGAGACACTTCTCTTTCACTTTCTCTCTATCTCACACAGTCTTTCCTTGGCTCGCTCTCTATCTGTCTCTCTCTCTGGGTATACAGTATGTGTTGACGACCATATGGCCAAATTCTTTGGAGGTGAGATCTCCGAAACCTGCTCACACACACACACACCCGCGTGCACACGTGTGCTCACACACACACACACACACACACACACACACACACACAGAGCTTTGTGTATGAAAGGCCCTGATGGTGGAATTTGTTCTCAGATGGCTCCATTTTAAAGCACATGAATGGCAACATATCAATGATCCTCCTCTCCTGTCTTTCTGCATCTCACATTTGCAGCCACACACACGCACACACACACACACACACACACACACACACACACACACGCTTACACACTAATTCATCACCTACACACGCAAAAAAAACTTACACACCTGGTGCAGCCCTCTCCTCGTTTCCAGAAAGCATTTATTCTGGATGCCGCACAATCATCAACCACAACAAGCACTATCGCCGCTGTCAGTGCAGCTTTTTAAAAACCATAATTATTATCAGCACCATTGTGTCTTCTTATCATCGTGATTTGGTGGCTGAAAATAACACTGCCAGGTTTAAGGCACAGGATGAGAATGGGGGGGGAGGGAGGGATGGGGAGAGAGTCCAGCCAACCTGCGTGAGATGGCAACCACTTCAAAGACGCCGGGCCGCACCGGCGATCTGTTCCACGGCGTGTGAGGGGTGTATGAAAGGCAGAAATGGCCGCCGTGTGAGTCCCTGCCAAAGCTACCTCGGGGAGAAATGTTGGAAAAATACAATTTTTCACACACAGCTATCTCAGGGGGGTGAAGGGAAAACGGGGGAGAATAAGAAAGAAGATGAGAAAACTGAGGGGCTGCATTAAAAAAAGAAGGATGGATGGATGGCTGAGCTGAGTGGGGCTAATTATTTCACTCCACTTGTGGGTCCTGAAGGTTTTGTTGGGTCAGAAGTACAGCCAAGACGCAGTGCTGAAGATTGCATTTTGGCTTAATTGTGCAGTTGTGTTTTACACAATAGTAAACGGTGGGATTCCGCATAAGGCTCGCGCGGCGTGAACAGATTCTGTTGAGGAGGTCTGACTGCAGGAGGCAGGAGTATACAATTATCTCAGATGACTGAGGCAGAAAACATTCAAACTATGCTTGATATTCAACCTTTATGTACGTGTGTGTGGTTCGAATCAGGGTGCTTATATGTTAATGAGCTGGGTGAGGTTAAAACTTTTGAATGCCTGAGTAATAGATAAAAACTATGTCAGCCTTAACAAAAGATGTCCCTAAAAAAAACACATCCTTTCCACCAAAACGGTTGAAACAAGTTTGAACAGCACATTGTGACACGCCCCGAGATTCGCCTGACCTGGCACCTCGCCCGTCAACTACTGATCTTGCTCGACAGGCTGGCCTTTAGATAAACACCATGCCAATAGTAACACTCAACTTCCCGGGCTGCAACATTTCGCTGCTTGCACCGTACGCCACCTCCGTACACTACTAGGTAACCCAACGCCACTGGCAAACCCTTTTCCTACACGGATCCTTATTCATGCCTTTTTAATGGCCGAACCACACTCAGTTAAGGCCTCGCCGCACCGCCTATGTGCATTTAACAATGAGGTTTGGGCTGGTACAATCAGCCCTTTGTGTCACACGAGGACTGATCCGTGGGGAGATTTTCTTGTGGTTATGGTTCTAATACAGCAGAGTTTACCACAACGACCAGGAAGCCTAGAGTTACATTACAAAACACACACACACACACACTCAGTATGACTCAATGAGGCAACGTGTTGAGCTCCTTTCAAATGTCTCACCCACTTCCAACTCAACTGAAATGATACTCTTAAAAAATGTATTTAATAACATGGTAGGGTTCACGCCCACCTCCCAGCTTGGCACCAATAACAGTCTTGGCTTTGATTTGACTGACAGGGTCTGTGGTTGGCAGGTTTTCTCTGCAACAACCGCAGCGCAACCAACTGTGAAATTATAGGCCCACAATCAAAACAAAGTGAGTATTATAATATCGCTGCCAATTATGAACTATTGTCTAATGCTTCGTGCACCTTTAAGATATATTAGACAGATAATTGCACCGCTGACCTCACAAATCAAGTGTGGCATGAGATGTGTCATTTTCAACCGCTCGAGGCCCGTTGGTGTTGTTGTGCAGGTATGACTGGGCGTGACATCACCGCAAACATCCTTGGCAGATGACCCCATTATTAAGTGATTGTTCTTGTAACTGATACTTAAAACTGAAAATATGTATTCAGGTGTGTGGGCGATGTGGCATTGATCTGGGGTACCGCAATCAAGTTGCTCCTGTAAAGATAAACTGAATGAAAATACTCGGTATGATGTTACTGGACACAATAAACGTATTGTTGATGACACTGAACGGTTTGAATTTGAGAAAATGTTTTCTGGACAATGTATAAAACACCTCGAGCAAATAATAGAGTTAGTCGTTGTGCCACATGCAGACAATATAATGAATAAACAGCATAAAATATCCTCATGCCAGGAGTTTTCATTTGCATATGTATCAACTATTGCACATATTTTTTTCTGTATTAGTGACGTTTGTTTATTATTTTATTGTCTTTATTGGTGAGACAAACACATATCCAGATCGTGTTTCAGTCTATATAAAGCATTATATTTTATTTCTATGTCTGATACCGGAAGTTCTGACTTCAAACCTGCTATAGAGGACTATCATCTTGCTGTAATAGTATTAATAATCAGGAAAATTGCTGGGTCAAGTGTGTTTAAAGAGCCACGTTATTGGTACAATAGGAATATTGTGTTGCTAAAAAAAAAAACTGAATAATTTCTGACATGTGCATACTGTATTCTTCCCCTCTAAAGTGTTGTATATTTTTTCTATAAAAACTTCCAATCATTACCTCAGAATTTTTTTAACAGGTCTTTGTAAAAACCAAAACACTCAACACATCAGCCCTGTGAGCTATATGGTATATTATGGCACATCAACAGCAATCTAAAGAAGATGAGTTATAATAGGAGACAATTTTAAGTCTATTATAATTATAATTTGATGTCATTATAATTCAAAAGCTTTGAAGTGCAACATGACAGAGACCGTTTAATGTCAAAGAACCCTTTGCAAGATAATCATCTGATGAAACTGCAATAAAAACAAGTAGTAAAATGTAATATTTCACTATCTAAATGCTGCAGGGTTTAAACAATATAATTAGATCATCACCACCATCCAACAACAGATTCTAGCTTTTTGAGTTTCTGATCAACATTAAATGCTATACGGTGGAGGTGCTCTTATTCATGCTGGTTCTGGGGACACAAAGACAGTCTGTGTGTCACCTCACCTCCCCACCCCCCTACTCACCCCTGTAGTCGCTATAAAGTGTCATCAACTACGCAAATGAAGTGCCCATTGATAAAAAAAAATGTTTTTAAAATTTAAAAAAAAAGCAGCAGCCTCCTCAGACAGAAAAGACACAAGGTGGAGAACGGTGCTGCGCCTGATTCATTATAGGATGCTTTCAGAATATCATCATCATCATCATCATCATCATCATAATGATGAATACTGCACTCATACTATGCTGGGCTGTGAGATCTCCGCAGTCTGCGGTCGCATGTGTGTTTTATTCTGTTTGATCTGAGCTGCGCAGGAAGAAGATCAGCCTCCACTTTGTCAATCTGTATTTACTGGGCCACTCAAACGCCTCTGCAAACAATCCAGCCTGTACAATGTTAACCCAACCAGTGAGGCTGAATCAGGCTGAATTAGGAAAAAAAGATGGTTTTATAATATATCAGACGTATAAAATGTTCATTATTATTATTATAATAACGTTATTATGTTTTTGAGGCAGGTTTAAAGGAATAAGGGAGAGCAAGAAAAGTGAAGTTCACAAATAAAATTGCAAACATTAAAATATAAAGCTGCATTAGAATATATATATATAGTGCGGTTGTGCAAGTAATATGAGCAAATTCAATTTTTGTCAATTACTGTGAGTTTCATAATTATCAAAATTGGCAGGCAAAGTGATAACACACACACACACTCTCTCTCTCTCACACACACACACACACAGGTGGGTTGTATCGTCATCTATGTGGCCTCACACACACTCCACAGCCAGATCTCACTCCACCACGTCCAACAAAAGTGCTGATCTCCCACAAAGAAATTAAAAAGCCTCAAACTAAACCGCAGGGATTCAGTTTGAACACAAGCAATGTTTGGTTTCTGCTCTCAGTCCTATAGACTTTACCCTATAGACCCAGCAAGAGGGGAACTATTGAGTTACACAGCACGTACCATTATAGCGTGGGGAGATCTGCCAAACCCTCTCAATGCCCCATTTTCCTTTAAAAGTTCAGCTTCCAAAAAAAAGTGAGAGAGTGTGGAGGGCTGAGAGAGAGGAGGACGACTTGGGTCTCTTCGCTGTTGCCGGAAGCAAAAAAAAAAAAAAAAAAGGACCTTTAAACAAGTCGGCCTTAGGCCCAGATAGAAAAAAAACACGCTCTTTTCAAAAGTGGGTCCACTCTGCGAGAGATAGAGGAAAAAGAGGACAGCAAGCTTTCGAGCCCTCCTCCTGTCGTCTACCGCAGCTTGGCCTCAGATGCGCTCATCATGTCCATCCAGCAGCAAGAAGCGAGAAGTCACCGAGACGTTGTCGTCTTGCGTCAAAGTCCCGGAGGTGCGTCTCCTTTACGGCGGCACAACTTGTCCAGCAGCAGATTGAGGAGAAGAGAAAACCCGCGAAATAATATTAATAACACGATTAAAAAATATAATAATAACGGACTCTGGAGATGCAAAGTAAGTTATGTTCTTTTTTTTTCCAGTGTGCAAGCCTTTTCTTTGCAGCTTCTGTCTCCAAAACGTGTCCAAAAAAGCGGCTGTCTGTCTCTCCAGCGCCGCGCGTCCGATCTGTTTTACCCTCGTATCTCTCTCTCTCTCTCTCTCTCTCTCTCTCCTCTCTCTCTTGTTCCACAAACACACACACACATGCACAAACGTGTGTGTGTGTAGGGGGGGACACCCCTGGTCCCTCTCCGCCGCCTCCTCCTCCTCAAAAAGCTGACGAGATGAAAGAGCAGCTTGCGTTTTTTGCTTCTTCAAAAAATCGCTGCAGCCTCGCCGATATATAGCATGGAATGCCTGCACAGCGCGGCAGAACGACGCGTTATAGTCGGCGAACAGCGCGGTGCGTCAAATGGAAGCTCCACCGTGCGCTCCGATCAGCCACTAAATAACTCACCTCAGCAGCAGTGCGACCTGTTTACACACATACACACAAACAAATATAATAGGCGTGGAATTAGGCCAGTTGTTTACAGTGCCGGTGGTGCTTCGAACTGGTGAATTATTAGGTGATTTATTATTAATAAAGCGGAGCGGTGTGCAGTCTGTCCATGCAGGAGGAGCAGCTGGGGCTTTAGGAGAATTAGGAGGAACCAAGGGGCTAAATCACGGACTGGAAGGGGATTATTATAGGGCTGCACTGGCTCCTACCTACCGCCCGCATGTACTGTGTATATAGTGTGTTCACCGTGGGCACGACCTGAGCTGCTCCATGGTTTTTGATTTCCGCATGCACTTTTTTTTTTTTTAATGTGACAATCTGGAGCAAATACAGAGCAGAAAACAGGTTCACTGGGTTCAATGGGTTCATTTAAGGAAAGACTCAGTGCCAGTGATCTCTGTGTTGCTATACGCAAGCTGATCACTAAATATATATATATATATATATAAAAAGATTTGATGATATTATTATAATATTAGACAAGAATTTTAAGGTTATTATTATAATATTGTATAAGACTCTGCAGTGATCTCTCTGTTGCTATATGCAAGCAGATCACTTAATATATATATATATATATATTAAAACATTTTTTTTAATGATATTATAATATTAGACAATATTTTTAATGTTATTATTATAATATTGTATAAGACTCTGCAGTGATCTCTCTGTTGCTATATGCAAGCTGATCACTAAATATATATACAAAAAGATTTTTAATGATATTATTATAATATTAGACAAGAATTGTAATGTTATTATTATAATATTGTATAAGACTCTGCAGTGATCTCTCTGTTGCTATATACAAGCTGATCACTAAATATATATATATATATATATATATATATATATATACATATAAAAAAAGATTTTTAATGATATTATTATAGTATTAGACAAGAATTGTAATGTTATTATTATAATATTGTATAAGAATTTCATTGCTATTATTATAATATTAGATGAGAATTTTAATGATATTATTATAATATTAGGCAAGAATGTTGATGAAATATTATAAGCGGTTACTCAACAAATTAATTTTCTTGGTCTCAAGGGCTAGTAAGTCGAATCATGTACAGACATTTTTACAAAAGCTTTTGTCAGATATCAGTCACATCAGAAGTTCAAGAGGAGGTTCAGAAGGTCATATTTTGGGGAATTAGAATTAAATCTGTTATAATGTTGTTATTCACAATGGTGGAAGTGTGTAATGGCAATGATGGCAAACTTTTATAAAACACTTCACTAACTCTGATTTATTGTCACATGTGTCTCCCAATGACGCAATGACGCAACAGGATTAAATGTGATTGAGATATTACAGAGTACATGCAGAGCTATTGGAGGCCATAACTTTGCAGGGGGAATAGCTGCAGAGCAAAAAAAATGTGCTGTTTTTCTTATGAAAGTGCTGGTGTAGTTGTGGAGACTATATAGAGGCCAGCAGACCAAGTCCAAGACAACAGAGAGACAAGACATGTGGACATGCTCTGTGATTATATAGGGAAAGGGCCAAAACGTCAGTGGAGTTTCAAAATAAGACAGTGAGTTATTTATATTCACCTGTTCATGTCCTGGAATGAAGAGCAGTAAGTTTTTTATAGAATGAAATGGCAAATCATGGTGCCCAAAAAGGGAGGGACATAAAGAAAATAGTATCTAAAAAAAAAAAAATGCTGCAGATAAATGTGATTTCACAAAACGTAAAAAGACTACAACAATGTCAGATGTTCAAATAAAAAAATAAAGACAGGTTGCAGACAGTGCGCAGTTCTTGGCACTGCAGTTACAGGCTAATTTTTTTTTTTTTTTTTTAATCCACTTTTTTCTGTTTCATATTTCAAATTTGAGGCTTTGCAACACAAATATAAACACTTGGTTTAAATCAACACAACAGAATAAATATTTTTCGATATATTATATATAATATTGATATTTCTTCTCTCAGCATTGAGCCTATATATTCTGGATGTCTGCGTGTAAAATGTAGATTTTTTTTCAGTAGTGCGTGTGTCGTTATCCGTCTCTGTTTAAAATCAGACGTCTAATGACATTCCTCCAACATGACGGCTGATCAATAATTAAATGTTGACCTCCCAACACATTTGGCCAAATCAATTATTCATCTGGCGTTGAATTTGTGATTTAAGTTTTTGTTTCAGCCTAATTCGGATTATTCAATTTAACACGACAGTGTGTCTGACTCTGGAATGGCGTGAGGATTTTTGGCGATTTTTTATTATTATTTATTTGTATATATTTTAGATTTTGAGGTAACGGAGGCCCGGTTGGCCCATTTACTCAACAGCTGAGTTTTTGTTGGTGTCGTATAGTTTTAATGTTGTTTAAAATGGAGACCAACAAAAACCTTTAACCAAAAGTTGATTCTGTTTATTATAACACAAAGAAAAATAATATAGCATAATTCTCAACTGCAGACTCTCACCTGCCCATTAACACTTATAGTTTAAAGGCCAATCTTTGCATTTTTGTTCTATATTTCGATCTTATTTTCAAAATAAAATGCTCTTGCTATCAATTTCATTAATTTGAAAAAATTTGACTATATATAAATGTGCATGAGCTCAAAGGTGAATCTAATACGTCCTTTTTTGTGATAAAAATCCTTCCTGAATTTGGATTATTTTTACTAATATTTTTAAACTTCTGATGTTATAATTTGTAAAATGGCCTTTAGTTGGGACAAACTACAAATTGCTGTAGTGAGAAGTTAAGCAGTTAGTTATAATAATGATGAATAATGAAATGATTATAATGAAGGGTTGAACGTGTATTAAAATAAAGTAAACTTTCACACCAAAAAAATATAAACAGCATAATCAACAGCAGCACTGAGGGTAGCAATTATATACAAATTAAACAATAAAAACAACAATAATAAAAATAATAATGATAATAATAATGAGATAAAATTCATAATCCTATATAATTTATTGATATTGATAATTTATTGATTGAATGACATCAGCCTCAAGCAGCTTTATAATTTTCACAGATTATACCATGACCTTCCTAAATTTGTTTTTTCCTCCATTTGTTTTTGAATATTAATTCTGGTGTTTTCTTTACAGATGCTGGTGACTGGGAGGCTCCCACATAGCCGACGGCCTGTTTGGAGGATGACCAGTTGATTGGAAAAACACCAAAATGTCGCTCTAAACCCCAAATAATCCCACGACACGAGGTTTTTCTTAACCCTTAATTAATTTACAAATAACAGTTCTTACAGTCTGAGCGCACTGTGTACTCAGCACGAGACTCACTGAAGCCCGGAAGTGTCAGAAGGCCGGACAGATGTCCTCCAAAGCTCCAGGTAACAAAACCAAAAACAGGAAATAAAATCGAGCAAAAAAACGTGTTTCTACAACGAAAAAAAAACAAAAAACGTAGTTGTCCAATGTACAATCGAAAATAACATTTATCTGCATGACAATCAGGTGTTTATCTGACTTGTGAAATGACCACTAATCAAAAGGTTTTTTCCATCAAAGTCCATTTTAAAGAATTGGACAGCAAACATGTTGTTGAAAATCGAAAAACTGCAGGAAAAAAAAGACACGTTGCCCATTATGAGTGCATTTACCTGCAAAACACATCTGTGCGGAAATTGCGCAGAAAACAAACAATATCCAGTTAAAAAAAGTCATATAATTGCATTAATTAAATTTATTCATAAGCTACATTTATCATTATGAGGAATTTCCAAGAATATAGGCCTAAAATTAAATTACACCTGAACATGTGGATGATCATTTAAGTATTTAATATACAATAAAAGCTCAATTAATTATTAAAGTATGGACTAAAACCTGTGAAGTTGTTTAATAAAATGAGTGTAATTGTTTAATTAAAACAATAGAGCAAATACTTTGAAATTTGCTCATTAAAAATCTGCACACTGAATCATTAATGCTACATAGAGGACTTGCATTTGTCTATTAATGTGGCTTAAATAATAATTCATACTCCCTTGTCCTGATGCACCATATGTTTATAGCAGTTGACCTCATTTCTATTAATTCCCATGTTTTGTTTTTTTCTTAAAATAATGTTGATGTAAATGTAGACTGCTGGTCTGAAATCTAACGATCCTCCTAAAACCTCAAACCATTTTGTTTATGACATCTAAACCATCACAACCATTAAGATTTTTTTGGAGACAGGGGACACAATAATAAAATAACTCAATTGGCTAAACCCTTTATTTATATTATAAAAATACAATTTTAAAAAAAGGAGCCACCCAATTAAAAGTTAACGAGTTTTGTTCCTTTTAAAAGTTTCTTGGAAGAAAAATAAAAAAATAAATTCAATCGATATGTTCCAAAAGTTACAAAAACAAACTGGAGGGAAGTTTTTTTGGCTTGCAGCGGTCCGGATCATGTAAGGCAACCTATAAGCGTCAATTAGGCTGAGCTTTGGGTTAATGAAAGCCCAGAGCGGTGTATCTCACCACAGCCCCTTGTAACCAGCCATTACTGCAGACCACAATGGCTCTGATACCACACTGTTTTAAGACCCAACATTATGTGGGCAATAAGTTCCCTAAACCTCACTGAGAGAGGAGAAGGGCACGCTGTGGGATCAGGCAGGCAAAGTTCACACAACATGGAGGGACTTTCTCTGAAGTCTGTAAACCCCAAAGTGTTTTTTTCCCCCTCAAAAATTACAAGTTTGACATCTCGGGCTGTAATATAACTGTAAACCATGATGGAGATGTTGAAAACGAATTATCAGTGGCGATAAATTGCTTGTGATATAATTATTCACTTATCAAAGATGGACTTGGCACCAACAAGTTTAGAGGGACAAGCCAGAGAAAGTCAGATTATGAATCAGTCATATGGACTTTAATCAGGTAAACATTTGATCAAATAAATGATTAAATATTGAAGTGTATAATAAGGCTATAATGAAGCTATAGATACAGAGAGAATATAGCATCTGGGAAGCTTAGACAATTAATCAAACAGATGTTTTATGCACTGGTCTACTATAGGTAGGAGCACAACATGGAAGTTAAATGTTCCAAAATTTCACCACTGATTTGTGAAATAATTTATTATCAAAAATCACAATGGTGACAGTAAAGTGAAGCAATATAACTCAGGTAAGACCGAGGTCAAAATATAAAAAAATATATGTCCTCAGAAAAGAAGGTGAAACAGAAAGACATTCACTAAACTTTACTCCCTAAAATAAAGAGAGAAAAAAGGTGGAAAACAGTACAAAAGAAAATGGCAGCTCACCCAGACAGCTTTATTTAAAAATGTAGATATTTTATCTACAAATACGCAAAGCCTCTCACAGTTAGGCCTAACAAGATCACTAAAAAAGAACAATGAAGGGTCGATCACATACGTAAGAAATAAAGAAAAGCAAATATACCTGCGCTGGAGAACAGAGTGACTATTATACCTAAATGATAAGCCAGATTTTTAGATTCATAACAGTGCCAGCAGTACACAAAGAACACTGCAAAGATACAAAGTACAACACACAATACAAATAAAAACTAAAAGGCCTCAGTCCTGCTGCCACCCTGATCTCCTCCCAGCCTGCTCTCACTGCCCTCTGCTGCAGTGAAGTCAGGGGAAAATTAAATACTCAGTTGGCCTTATACATTATACAAAATATACTCTGCACGAAGACCATATGTCAAACGCGGTGGAACTATTTTTTTCCTCTCTACAATCTTCATTCCTCTCCCCGCTAAAAGAAATGGCCCGGAGAATTCTGCGTCTCCATGCGAGAAGTGCAATAAGCGGTGGAAACTGGAAAAGGGGAAAAACAAGGCTCTTTTTGTCTGCGGCGGCCGAGGTTTTATCCCCGCATTGCCGAGTGTTGTCTAGCATTACAAATCTCAGCCCTGGCCTGGATGGACACAGGAGGGCTCTGCTGGCCCTGCTCACACTGTCTGCATCCTCTGCGCTCTGCCATGCAAATAAACCCAAATGAGAGAGCAGCTGAGGAGGGAGAGAGCGAAGGAGATGGAGGGGAAAAATAGATGGAAGGAAAGGGAAATGAAGGATGGGACGGCTGCAAAGAGGAAATGAAGAAATGTATGTTAGGAAGGAAGGAAATAGTTGGTCTGAAGGAGTCGCATAGGGACAAAAAGGGAGTGTGTGTGTGTGTGTGTGTGTGTGTGTGTGTGTGTGTGTTTGTGTGCAACAGAGACAGAGAGAAAGGGGAAAAGATTGGGTACTAACCGGCCGTTGGAGGGGTGAGGAATGCCCGGCCCTGGCACAGGAGACTGGGATGGAGGGTGGAGTATGTTCACATCGCTGCTGCCAGCCGAGCACATTCCCACTGCACAGCCATGGAGACTTTTTAACCTACAGAAGCAGCAGCAAGAGAGTTTTCTCACTTGGATACAATAATACAGGTCTTATTATACGTCTTGTATCATGAGACGCTGTAGAATGAGGCCTCTAAAATGATCCAAAGTGATGCTGAAATCATCAGACATGAACAATTCTGTTCTTAAGATTATTTTCTGGGGTCTTTTTTATTCTGAATTTGACAGCAGAGACAGACAGGAAGTTTGGCAAGAGAGTCCGCACGTGTCCTAATAAGTAGAAAAGCGGAGTGCGCTTCATTTAAAAAAAAAAAAAAGCAAAAAGAATGACTTAAAAATAGAGGGTCATCTACTCCTTTTCTACTGAAACGCGTTCAGAGGAAGGAAATTAAAATGTTGAGACTAATTTAGGTTTCACCAAAATACACAGATTATCTTATTCTTAAAATTATTTATACATTAAATTTATTTCAAAATACTTCACAAAGCTCTACAAAAGTTCATTCGCTTAGACAAAATCAATCAAAAAATGATAAATATTATAATGTAGGAAAATAGTTGAGATAAATAATAGCAGTGATAGCCATCCAACACCAAGGTGTTTTTCTTGTACCACAACTAAGTTTTACATATTGCATACATAATCTAAAATGCATTCCTAATACCATCTTTAAAGTTGTCATAAAGGACATGTGTGACAATCTTTTACGCTTTTTTGAGGACTTGTTTGACAATGTCAGAAAACATTTTAAATGTCTTCCTAGTTGAACAGCATAATAATAAACAATTGATTTATGCACATCCCTCATGTGTCACAGCTAAATATGTGGACAGTACTTTTATTTTATATGAATATCTTCCTTTTATACTGTTAATACTTGCGCTCCACTACCTTTCAGAGGGAAATGTATTTTTTACCCCACAACATTTAGTCACTAGCTACTTTGCAGATTAATATTTTACATACTAAACATATGGTGATTTAATAGAATATGACAAATTGTTACAGATTTAACTACCCAACAGTATATAAAGTGCTTAAAACCAGCTCCATCTCGACCATCTGCAATATTAAAATTCTGCTTGTATATTAACGCATCAGTAATAATAATCCAATAACATAATATAACACTAAATCATCTGCATGTTTTAATACTTAAAGTATATTAATACGATTTAGACTCTTACTATAGTAATTGAATATTGTTACACGGTAATATTGCTACTTTTACTTAAAGGATCTGAATACTTCTTCCAGCACTGTTAAAGAGTACTTCTGTGGTTTTGATGCTTTGTCTGCCACAGAGATTATGAACCCGTAACATCAGGAGAACAGGACGTGAAGAATGTGGCCGTTTGTCTTTCTGAAAACAGACCTCACTTTTCTGAGAATCTTTCTGAGACGAGTGTAATGTGTGTGCGTGCGTGTGTGTCTTTGTGTCTCAGTCAGGGCAGTGGTTTATCAACGGCTGACATTAGGCTCAGCTTTGATAACACACACACAGTTTAACTGATAAAGCACAAGCTCAGTTTTGAATCAGATCATTTTGTATCATGTGGATTCTCAACAAGACAACAGTTCTATATATTATCATGATTATCATTATTAGAACTTAGACTTTTAGCTGATTCATCGACTAGTTAATCAGCATAAAATTACTCTGCAACTATTATGATATTCAAATTATCGTTTCCGTCGTTTTTCAAGAATAATGCAGAAATATTTGCTGGTTTGAGCTTCTCTGATGTGATGATTTGCTGGTTTTCTTTGTCATATATGGAAGAAAATGTAATATCTTTGGTTTTTGGATCGTTTATCAAAAGAAAAGTTTGGATACTGGGAAATATAACATTTTTGGTACATTTCATAAATAAATAATTGATTAATCGAGGAAAATAATAGTCAGATTAATTGTTAATGAAGATAATTGTTAGTTGCAACCTTATTCTAAAATTAATAATAATTATTGTATTCTTCTTATTATTGTTATTAAATGCCGTTCAAATAGGAACAAAATATTAAACACGCGACCTGCTCTCAAGGACACAATGACACACTGCGGTCTGTATTTGTGTGACATCACTCCTCTTTGTGTCATAAACAGTTAGCAAACGTGACCTGATGTGAGGTCAACCTAAACTGCAGCACACACACACACACACACACACACACATACACAGAGGTTGTCATTGTGTCTCCGTGTCTCCACCCACTCTGTGAGCGGGCACGGCTGCAGCACCGACTGGATTTGTTCTGGGCCGGGCAGGTCAGCGGCGGGCGCGGTGTAAAAGTTAGTTTTATGTTTGTGTGGAGAGGAGGAGGGCGGTTGAATGGAGGTTGTGTGTGCGCGTGTGTGTGTGTGTGTGTGTGTGTGTGTGCTCCCCCAGGAGAAAAGAGGACTCCTAATCTGTTTTCCTGGCTCTTCTTTAAAGGGAGAGCAAGACACACTAGAGGCTCCCTCTGATCTGCTGCCCCATCCATCCCTCACTTTCTCTCTCTCTCTCCTCCATCCCTCCTTTCCTCGCTTCCATCATCTGTCTCTCGTTCCCTCTGCTTTTAGCCCTCGTTTTCTCGGCCCCCCGTCCCTATGCTCTCTCATCTGTTGTGTTGGCCCGCTCTGGTCTTTGTATGGCGACAGCCTCCGTCTCCAGATACTGCCTAAGAGCTCTGATTCCACTTAATCACTCCGTTTTTTATTAGTTTTCCCTCGCAGGGTATTTTGTGTTCTGAATTGCGTTTATCTATTATGCTGTTTCAGATTTATTGCTTTAGGAGGCAGACTGTGTGGCACGCTACCCACCAATACGGTACACGACGCTGTGATCTCTCTACGTCTGCCCCTCTTTATGCCTGTCTGCTTTCATCCCTTCAAAATTAAATGAACAAATACACAAGGAGGGTACCGTGCCACACTCGCTCACAACTCCTCTCGTACTTTTTCCTATACTTTTTTATTAGTTTTCTTTTATTGGGCGTCTCAAGCTCCCGACTGCATTTATTTAGCATGCAGCGAGGACCACAGGGGAAGAGTATGTGGCATCGGTTTCTCGGATTGGTATTCTACTCTTGGATCCATCTGTCCTGGCATCTTTTGCGCCTCGTTGCTTTACTTTTCCAATTTCACAATAAAAAATGAGAATCACAGGTATGGCTTTCTCTGTGAGCACAGATGTCGGTCTTTGAAAGAATTTTCTGTAATTAGCAGAATACTTAGAGAGGCTTAGCAGCGACTGTGGCACCTTTAAAATCACATTGTGTTCTGAAAGGGCTAAAATATACTGTTTATTATTCTTTTATTGTGCGCTATTGAGAATTTTTAGCACACAAACACTAATGCTCGAGGTCATTCTTTCGTGCTTCGCCCTGCAGTCTGAACCGCTTATTTCTACTCAATTAGGAGACATGGCATGCATACTCAAAATATTTTGCCCCAAAATGGCGGCACACCATCCCGGCCCTCCATTTTGTTCTGTCACTGAATCGAGTCTGGATCCTGCACCTGACTTGTTGGACCAGTGTTTGCATTTGAAAATACCCTCTCTCCATGCCCCGCTGTTACTATGCATCCCTCCTCTGGTTATTGGTCACCACGAGTGTCGTTAACCTGCCGCACCAATAGGAAAGGCGCCCTCTGACTGACGTCCCCTCCTTCTCCGCTCTGCTTCCAGGGGCTTCCTGTGACCAGGAGGGGGGGGAAACATGGGCGCTGGCCATCACCTCGACCGAATTCAGAACCAAATGAGAGAGAGAGACTGAGAGAGTCAGAGGGATGGAGGAAACAGAAACAGAAACATTGAGTGAGCGAGGATGCAATTAAAAAAATGATGATTATACGACGATAATCGAGACAAAGCAAGACACATGATGACCATGCCGCTCCTTTTTAGGATGAAAAAGGAAAGAAAGAAAAATTAATATTCATGACCCTGTCCCTCCCATCCAAATTCAGCACCCTCCCTTCCTCCCTGCCCACCCAAATCCTCCCTCCTCCTCACTTCCTCTCCCCTCCATTGGGTGGCAACACTTGGTAGGGCACATGGTGAGACAGCTGTTGCAGGGCAACATGGGCATCTGTGGTGCTACATAGAGGAGAGGGGATAGTAC